>CM021100.1:119356541-119633280 GCA_007115665.2 Sequoiadendron giganteum | reverse complement strand
TCCGTTCATTCAAGATTGCATTTTCTCTAAAATGACAATCTTGATTTCATTTTCGCATCCATGATCATTTTAATATAAACTTTTATTATAGGCATTCTAGAGATCATAGACTTTATTTACTATTTGCATATTAGAAATTGCTTTCTAGTGTGCATAGTTTGATATTTTAAAATCCTTCAAAAGCATTGTTAAGGCTAGGCATTAGAGAAGTTTGCTCACAAAGAAATCTGAGGGAATTTCATCATTGCGGCAAGGCTTGAGAAGGTGCAATGGAAGCAATCATGAATAGAGAAGATTGGTGAGATCATTCCATTTCACTTTATTTTCCTTTTTATATTCTTATGTGTTTCATTGCTTGATATTAAACTAACTTGCAGGTACAGCTAATTGTTTGAATCTTATCTTGTAGGATTTTTTAGATCATTCACAGAATATGCCAGGTCACAGCCTCTTTTCAGATCAAAATTGCTTCCTCCTCATTTAGCCAAGGCAGGCAGTTCAACGATTCACATCAACCCAACTGATCAGGAGCCTTTCAGGTTGAGCTATTTTGTTGATCACTTCTTGGCAACATTTTATTCACTTTGCTAGATTTTAGGTTTCAGCCCTAATACCGTGATTCCCATTGCTTATATGTTTATGGGGGCTTAGATTCAGCATCCCAATTTTTCTGTAGTGTATGACTATGCATCTTTTCTTGCTGAAAAGATACATGAGGGTTTGTTGAAGTTGCATATGGGGGACACTGGTACTCCTTTCTTTTGGTACTCCCTATTAATGCATATGTTCCTATACAAGAATGTCGACTTCTTCTCAGATAAAATGGTGTTGAGGCAAGAAGTGAATGGAGAAAGATTACCAATACAGGTTTGGAGTGCAGATTTGTCTTGCAACAGGGGAGGTGCTAGCTTTGTGCAGTTTGATAACTGTTTTGCTTCCAGACTTAGAGCTAGATTGGTGGTAAATGTGCCAAGGGTCCCTGAGGATTTGCATGATTTCCTCCGACCCAAAGTGAGGAAGCCTGATTTGAAGGTGTGCCACAATTGGGGTGACATCATCTTATACCCCATAAGCACTGTCCTAAGGGTTTATGGTTTCCAAGGAGCTCCTCACATTCTCCCATATAATGTAGCATCAAGGATGGGATTTGCCGAGGTCATGTGGCAACTAGGTTGCATTCATGAGGATAATTTGACAGGGAAAGGAAAAGGGACTTTGTTCCCTGATTATACTGTTATTTTTTATTTGTCTTTTCCAAGGGAGGATGGGTCCACTTTGGAAGATTTTTTGATGATTATCATTTGAAGAGTGGATCTAAGAGGCAGCATGACCCCAAGGGATTCTTTGCCCTATTCAGGCAACGAATTAAAGGTGGCAATTTTGCACATGTTTTCAATTTTCCTGAGGATCTAATCAGAAATGAGTTTGATTTGAGCAGGTAGGAATTGAATAAAGAGAAATGGATTGCCTATGAGAAACTGTTGGATATGGTGCATAAAATGGATCCAAAATATGATCCACTTATGGAGTTCACTCCATTTCACAAAAGAATAGATTTCTTAATGAATAACTTCAAAGATATCATGAGCACCTTGAAAACCAAGAAAGTCAATTTGGAACTGGACTTGGGAATTCAGAGACTGGAGGCGAGGCCTGAAGAAACAAGGCCAACTTATCAGCCACTAGAGGACAGGCCTCTATACAAGAGGAAGAGAGATGATAGCAGTGATGAGGAGGCATGAGATAAAAGGGGAAAACAAATAATGCAAGCATCATCACAACCGGGTCAAGGGATAAGGATTGTGGACCTAGATTCACCACCAAGAAATGATCCTGTAGAGTTACTATCAGAGCCAAGCCTAAAGAGGCAAAGGGTTGAGGAAACACAAGAGGCTCTGATGGATGAAATAATTATAATTGATCAAGACATGCATGTTGGTATCCCTTCTCCTCCTAGATCAACACAATTGGTGTTAACTGATATGGATATAAAGGGGTAGTGTGTACAGGATGCCAGGATGGAGGCCTGCAAGGCATTCCTGGATGATGATGCCTTCGTCAAGACTCTTGTATTCTTGCAGTTAATTTGGAGAATGAAATTAGAGGAATATTAGGATAAATGCAAGAGAAGGAGAGAGTCAAGACCTGATAGGTCTGAACAGGAGAATGATGATGAAGTTAAGGCCGAACTAATGGAGGAATTCAAGAGAATTACTCCTGAGGAAGGAAGGAGACTTGTGACTCAGGTTGGTGTCTTACTTCTGCCTGAATGGGACATAGCTGATGTTGTAGCATTCAATGCTATCCTGTAGTCCAAGCATCCTATGCAAAACAGTGAGGAAGAGGTTAAGGCAGCTCTGCAAGACTCTACTTTTAGTGAGGAATATGAAACTCTGGCCATATGGGCATTGGCACCCCAGGGTAGAAAACCAAATGTGGCTGATATTGGCCCAACTCTAAGGGGAGGGCTCATCATCAAGAGAGCTTATGAAACCTTAACAACAGAAGCCACAAGCTTGACATTGAATGTGGCCAAATTGGCCCAAAAGACAAGTGAAAGGGAGGAAGCTGAAAAGAAGAGTCTGATGGAGAAATACAATGTAATAATTGAGGAATATAATAGAATACAACAAAGGAATGTTGAGCTGCAGTCTAAAGTAGATAGACTGAATTATGGGCAGGTAGGAGAATCCTCCAGTGCCCCTGGTATCAGAGCACTACCCACTACTTCAGGGTTAGTTCCCCTTAATATCCCAATCATTTCTACTCCTGGGTCTCCCATTCGGACACCTGCGCTTAGCCCTGCACCAGAGCCATTTGAAGAGGAAGTTGAGTATTCTATGGATCCTACCAAGAAGCAAATGTTGAATAAAATCACAGAATTGCAGGCTACCCTAAAGGCAAGTGAGGATGATGCAATTGCTAAACACAATGAGGTGGTTGACACCGTTTTGAGGCATCTAAATGAAAAGGTTCATTGTAGGTTGCCATCTGTACATTCTTTGTATTCTTTGTTCTTGGGTGGAATTAAAAACATTAACAGAGATCGGGAAGTAGTTCTGCCTTTGGTTGAGAAGTGGATCCCTCAGGCCACTAATTTAGATGTTATGTTTAAGGCTTCCAGGTTTGATGCAGACAATAGGCCTCAGTCATTGAAGCCTACTCTAGATTTTGTGAAATCATTGAAGGGATTCCAGGCCCTACCTGATGATTTGAGTAGAAAAATTAGAGAACTGGTAAAGAGTTTTGATGACTCGAATGATACTTTTCTGCCAGATATAATAGATGCACAGGGAAATATTAAGACGTTGCAGCAGTGGCAAGATAGGGCAGAAGAGGTTATTGATGCACAAATCAAATTGATTTATGATGGCCCGGACTATGACTTTCTAGTGAGCAGTATGGATAAAATAATTAATACTAGCATATTCTTAGAATCTTTTGAGAGAGAGGCTAACCAGGTTGCGGTGAAGTACACACCTTACGATACTAAGGTGATCGAGGTAGTGAATTTTAACTAGCCAACGGATAAGGAATACCGGAGATGGGTGGACAAGTACTTAACCGAAGAGGAGTAAAACAGTGTCTATTACTGGCAACTAACAGCTCAGCGGTTATAGTATAACTGATTATGGTCTATTAATAATTGACCAATGACGTGTAATTTTTGGCCCGATGCTTGTTTGCTCCTTCGTTTTCTATAAGAAGTATTTCAAGGCCAGAAATAGGGGTTGGCAAGTTAGATAATTTGAGGTCGATTCTAGGTATAGTTGCAGAACAAATTGTAAGAACCAGTTATTTCAATATTAATACAATTTAGGTTTGGGGTTATTCGGTAATGGGGTTTTAGGTCTATGAAGATTTGATGTTTCACAACAGTTCTAGCATTTGAGTTATGATGTTATATTTCGAGCTCATGTCTCTCCTTTGTATAAACATATCATAATTTTGAATAGTGTAATCAAGGATTATGGTGTTCATCTCACTACTCAGTGCTTTGGTGTGTATGTTTTCCATTTTGGCTTTAATTCAAGGAATTAATTAAAATGCTTGGATGGAATCATGGATGGATATGTTTGTAAAGGTATTTAGTAAGAAGTATTGGGTTAGGATATGGATTGACACTATTGTAATGCAATATTTCCAGGGATCTTATATGCTATGTATTTGAAAAATTGAATATGTTGTTAAATTTTAAATGTTTGTGAATTTGACTCCCCAATGGTATATGGCACTGGTTTAAATTGTACTAGTTTGTGAAGTCATGTGTCTGTACGTCTTTACTTAGAGCTTTCTGCCAAGTTGCAAATAAAATGACTATCATAAGTTATGAAATAATGTTGTAATCATCCCATGCCCTTGATTAGAATTGGCAATTCCATAGGTAGATTAGGAGACAAACTTTGTTTACGTTAGAAAACACCAACAAAACCCACCCAAAAAAGGTAACATCCGAATAGATTTTCACCCAAGGTATTACATACGACCTTAGGATTTTCATGAAAACCAAAATAAAAACCCCAACCTTAGGTTCTTTCCCAAACAATATGACACATTGACAGACCAGGACAAGGTCAAGACAAAGAGGAATTCAGAGAGAAAAATTAGAAGTTCCATCAAGTTCATTAGTAGTTCATATGATAAAATAAATAATACAGATAATTGAACATCATCACATTACTGAAGTCTGAATTTGAGCTTTTTAATTTAATTTCACATGAAGGAGTACATATTGGCACTGCCAATGCAAAATCTTGCCTATGCCCAAAGACAAATCTACACAGAGCTGAGTTGGAACTTGGAAACTCATATTATCAATGGTTGAAAATAAAAAATCAAGTCACTGTATCACCTTTTCTAGCAACTTCCACTCTTCAGGAGGTGGAATTGCCATTTGTTCTAACTGATGTTGTTTGACTTGAAGTTTTCTTAACATTTCATGATTGTAATTAGAAGTGGAACCTGTCTTGAATTCTTCAGTCAATTTTGCATTCAAGGTTATCAGTGTTCTGATTGAATCCAAATTAAAATAGTTCACATCTGGGTTCTGAGGAACCTAGTCCAAATCAATCTTCCTTGCACCTTCCATCTTCTTTCTGAAACCATCCTTTCCAATGAATCGCTCATTTGTGTCAAAAGCCTCTGGAAAACCAAGCTTTGTGAAGTTCCTTACATTTTCATCCACCACCTTCATCTTGTCTGCAACCAAATGCAAATATTCCTTTGTTCCAGACATTCTCGAACACTTTTCAATAATAGATGACAACTTCATTGAGGTTTCAATCTGATAAGTAATCCCTTTTGATTTCAGATCATTGTCACTGGCTTTGTAGACTGTTTGTAGAACTTCATTTACAAATTTTTCTAATTCCAGCACCTTTTTGTTGTCCACTAAATATTTGCTAAGCTTCTTATAATGTTGTCTGATAGCATCAATCAATTGAAACATATCACACAAATGATCAAACCTCTACATTATTTCATCCTAGATCTTTTGTTTCATATGCCTCACCGTATCTCTACAAAATGCAAATAACTTATTTTGAGAAGACTTAATTTCTTCTTTTGCTTCTGTCAGCTCTTTCTCCAATCTTTCAATTGTTTTTCTCTGTTTCTCCAATTTTTGTTCCCATTGTACATTTCCATTCGCAATGCTTACTCTTAATTTTTCTGAAGTGGATTTTTCCTCATCATATTTCTTGTTGCTCTCATCTAGCCTTCACTTCAGTTCATTCACTTCTCTCTCATTTGATTTACCCTCTTTGCTTGTTGATGTAGAGGCAAATTTTATTATTCTTTTTTCTAATTCATTGCTCTTGTTATCTGCTGCTTTCCTATTTTCTTTCTCACTTGCTACATCTGCCTATAACTTTTCTATTTGGGTCTGCAACCTTTTCTTCTCTCTATCTCGCTTTAGCAATGATGTGTACACCAATTCATTGTTCTTCTTTGATACATTAATATTGTCAGTATTTTTCAGGCCAGAAAAATCCAATTAAAAATTGGTTACCTGGTATTCAGATCGATCCATCTGATTTGTTGGTTTGTTTTGAACTATGGGAACAACAATTGTGTACTCCATGATTTCTTTATTTGTGTCAAATGTGGGTAATACCATGGTTGTTGCAGTCGCTGAAGTTATAGCAGACGCACTCTCCATCAGTTGCTTCTTTTCTATTTTAATCAAGTATGATTTCTTTTTAAACTCTTCAATGAAATCATAACCTGGGGAGGCAGGAACAATGGAATGCTTGAATGGCGAAGGAATAGGAGTACTTGTAGTTGCTAATGATGTCGCACCCACACTAACTGGATTTGTGAGAGTTTCTGGAAATAACTCCTTTGTGGTACTGGTGGATCCACTGATAGTGTGACTTGGACCTATCAAAATCCTTTGCCTCTTTTGATTGCCTTGATCACCTGGTGTTTCTGTGGTATCTTTTTTTGTTTTCCTCTTAGTATTGTGTGTAATTTGTCGTTGTAGCACATGTTGACCACTACTAGTACTACTACCCATACCATCACCACCAATGGCACTCCCAGTTACACTAGGCTATCCACCAAGGGCATGCCCTAGTTGTGATTGTATCTGACCATGAGGATGAGGACTAGAAGCTCTAAAAAATTGATTTTGTCTTGTATCCCCTTGGTCTACTTTTTCACCTCTAAACCCAAGGCCAGATTTATCAACTGGTTTTCTATGCTCGACACTTTGTATTGTCGAAGGGCCTTGTCCTTTGGACCCAAAAGGACCACCTTGATAACCAATTTTTTGAACTATGGCTGCTCCTGTAGTATATGTTTGAGCATATTCTTCTTTTGCGGCCTCACTTAAAATAGGTTTGTAATTGGCATGGCTTTGTTCTTCTTCTTCCATATCAATATCATCATCAGATTCATCACATTCATCAGGATGCTCTATATTCCACAATTTGCTAAACTCTTCATCTTCTTCATTATCATCATACTCTGCAAGAACTCTTTCTTCTCCTAGGTCCTTCCTCATAGACCAAAAGGCAGTAATTTTTTATCGTGACCATTTTTTATCTATAACATCCTTCTCTAGAGAACCTAGAATTTTTACTCTACTAGATGGTTTATCACTTTTTTCATAAAATTTTTTGTATGTCTTGTTTGTCTTTCAGTGCAATGCCATAATTTCGCCTGACAATTGTTCAAAAGGAATACCATTCTCAGCAGCACTTTTCTCCATTGCTATTTTGACCTCATCCCAAGAATCCTTGTTTCTCAAGTTTTCAAGCAAGGGTTTACTTCGATGTTGAATTCTATTTGCAACATTCCTATTGGCCACAATCATTGATTTAATGATGTCACATGGATCATATTGTCAGTGACAGATAGCATCAAATGCAAAAAAATTCAAAAGATTATGTACCACAGTAAATGCTTTTCTCTCGAATGTGAACCCTCCACATGAAAAAGGTAAAGAAGGAAATAAGGTCTTCTTTTGCTGACTGAGAAAGTGTAGTTCATCAGCACTCTGCACTTGCCTTACATATTCCAATGCAAAAACCCTTTTTGTCACATGTATTGGAAGTTTGTATGGTTGTACTCCCGATCCATAAAATCTTAGCACAGTATATTCTTCCATTAAGTACCAATCAGCCAATTGTATTTCTTTTCCTAGTTGCATGTAGTTTCTACATGACATAGGCAATCTAGGCATTGGATTATTTGTAGTTACATGATGCAATGGAGCCAAAAAGTAGTCTACAAAATGACTGTAGTTCCTTCGAGAATCATGCATCCTTATCTCAGTGGTCCATTCATATACTAGAGCCATTTTATTTTCCTCTGCATTACTGTAGGGCTGAATTTGAAGCTTGTTGGTCTGAAACATTCCTCTAAATTTGAATAGAAAAAGATAGCACAAGTAGGTTGTGAACCTAAATGTCTTCGTGGAACCTGCTTTAATCATTAAAAAAAATTTATGCATGGATTCTACAATGTGCTGAGTATAATTATATTTGACATGTTCATCAACATAATGGATATTATATACCATTTCAAGGAGGCTTGCACCCACTTCCAAATTGCTATCCAGACGGAGGAAAAATGCTAGCATGGAAATAGTATCCTGAACCCATGGTTTAAAAAAATCCAAATTATAAGGAGGCTTTTGATCACCTTTCAATTTGTTTCTATCCTTAACTATATTATTTAAGAAATCATTTTTCAGCCTTTCTTCCACTGCTTCATAATCACTAACAGGCTTTTCTAGGTCAATGTGGTGGTTTCCAAATTCTTCGGTTGTAAACCCCAACACTTTTCCATGTTCTTCTGCATTAATGGATAACAATTCTTCTTGGTTATCTTTATTAACAATTGCTCTTTTCTTATCATCATAATTTTCGGCACAGACCATGATAAATTCTGGGCAAGGAAAAAATTCATGTAACATCATGTGCCCTAATCCAGTTACCCACAGTGCACTGACACTATTAACTTTTGTTTGCTTTGCAACCTTATTCTGAGATGAAAATCTAAGTTCTGAGGTACGCCTACCATAGATTTCAGGATCATAAATATCATGGTACCCATCGGTGAAACCTAGGGTTTTAAGCAATTTTGCATAATGTATTTTTTTATCGAACATTGCTCTAGTGGTACTGGTGGTAGACATGCTTGTACAAATGTGAAGTTGTGAAATTTGAATTCCCTAATAAGTAATACCTATTAGTCCTCCTTAATTTTAATGAACTTTTGAGTCTCTAAAGTCTAAAACCAAACTTCAAACTTTGACAAAATAAGATTTTAAGAAATGTCAAACGATGAAATGTAGCCACAAGAATTCTTTCACTTACCCAGATTCTGAGTCCCAACGCTTGAAAACTGGAATGGCATTGTTGGAAGTGGAACTGTGGAATCCAGAACAGGGTGGTGCACTGCAATGGCCAATGAGAAATCTGAAGATTGAAGACTTTAAAAATCACTGTACAATTTCAAAGTGCAAAGTGTTTTAAATGTTTTTTTTCTCGTTATTGGAACTTTAAAGTGAATGACACGTCTTAGGAGTTCGGTCTACAAGACTACAAGTTGAAAATTCTTAACCGTTGATCTTTCTAAATCTAACGGTTATAGGGTGATTCTGGAGGTTTAAGTTGGGAAGCCCATCGCTCTGTGCATTTCATTACGGAATGCAACTACAACCATACATCAAATGTTCATCCAACGGTTGAAACTTGAGTAATTTATGATATTAACTTTAAAGTTTAAAAATAAACATTAATCACTTGACAGTTGACACTTAGCAGTACAAAGTGCTTTAAATGCTTTTTTTCTTGAAATTGGAACATTAAAGTGAATGACACATCTTACATCTACAAGTTGCAAATTCTTCACCGTTGATCTTTCTAAATCTAACGGCTATAGGGTGATTCTGGAGGTTTAAGTTGGGAAGCCCATCGCTCTGTGCATGTCATTAAGGAATGCAACTACAACCATACATCAAATGTTCATCCAACGGTTGAAACTTGATTAATTTATTATATTAACTTTAAAAATAAACATTAATCACTTGACAGTTGACAGTAGGCCTGGAATTTGATGGTCTATTAAATATTTGACCGTTTTTTCAATTTTAGACCATATATTGTAGCTATAAAATTTATTAGACCGTATAGTTTAACTTGCTATATTTTTATTAAACCGTAAAATATTATTATATAGTATTTTAATTTATAATATATATCATTTTATAATTTTTATTATAAAAAGAGAATAGAATATAACTTTTTTGAATATTTTTAATATGAATTTAGAAACTTTTGACTTTTTTATAATATTAATAGCTATCATTTTTTATATTAATATATGTGATTTATAATATTATTATAAAAATATATATTAATTTAGAATCTTTTCAAATAAAACATAATTATTTTTAATTTTTAGAATATATTTAACAAGATTTATTTTTAATACGATTTTAGAAACTTTTGTTAATTGTTAATTATAACAGTAGATTTTTATATTTATCACTAATAATTATCATTGTTCTCTAATTTTTCAAGATCTTCCATTTATAAAAGATTTTATATAAAAATTCATAAATTAAACAATTTTTTTTATAGGCATTTAAATGAACAAACCGTCATAAAAATTTCATATTGATTGTTTGCTATTGTCATAATCTTAAGTTTTAACCGTTGATCTTTCTAAATCTAATGGTTATAGGGTAATTATGGAGGTTTAAATTGGGAAGGCCATCGCTCTCTTCATTTCATTACGGAATGTAACTACAACCATACATCAAATGTTCATCCAATGGTTGAACTTGAAACTTGAGTAACCATGAATTCTTAAGTGCATATTGCATAGAGTATATTACTTAATTTCTAAAAAGAAAAAAAATTGATTTGAATATATTAAATTATTAATAGACACTGAAGTTCTGAACTCAGAAAACAACTCTTTACGCTTAAACGTAAATGAATAACGAAGATTCAAGAATAACACAACACAACCATTTATTTTATTGCAACTGAATTTCAATGTCACATTATTACATATCTTTTTACAGATGAGTAGCACTGTAGCTCCTGTTTTGTTGCTCGTTACAATGGATTACAAATTATTTGTAATTTCCAAGCTTTGTTGTTGAAAACCTAATACACATCTATCTCTAAAAGTAAATGTGGCTCTGAAAATAAATTCATGTTTCCAAACTTCTATTGGTGGATTTTCCAACCATGCTGGGCAAAGGGGGTTCCAATCACTCCTGGGGGAATGGGAGCCGTGAAGATACAAAATGTACTTATCCCCTTCGAGAACTAGAGTCGTACAAAAGATGAAAAACAAATGTCTCTTTGAAAATAAATGCATGGGGCTTGCCTGGTCAACCATGCTAGGGAAATGGGAGTTGTTAGAATACAGAAGGAGAAACAAATCTACTCCCAACTTTTACCTCCAACCTTTATGCATTCGGATAGTAATTATCTCCATCAGAGCTCCTCATCCTGGTTCAAAACCCATCTGAAAATTCAGGTTAACCAAATCAACTTCTTTCCAATTCCACCCATTCTGAATTTGAAGGAAATTTGTCTTTTACTGATTACTCTATAACTACATAATTGTAGGTAGGAGAATTTATAGTATCCCCAATACTACATCATCTTCTTTGTGAATCCTTATTAACCCTAGAAAATAAAAACACTTATGGCACTATCTACTAATCACTGAATCACTAATACTATCCCTATTTATGGGCCACTAGTGCCGCTACCAGCCTATATAATTAAAATTTCTAATTTGATTGACGTCTTGCTATGTGCCAACTTGAAGTCTTGAACTCTACCTCAAGCTGACAAGCTGTCAAAATCACTCATTCAAACGATATGAAATCATTACAAATCTTGTTTCATTAAAGCTATGAGTTGTCCAAGAAATTGCTTCGTATGTTCATATCACATATGGCATTAATTGCCACCACTGCCACTACCAACCACACTTTCTTCAAAAATATTGAGAATTTAAATGAAATGAAATGTACAACATCGAGATTCGAGGCATTGAAAAGAGTGAATGAGCGATGAATTAATCTGAACACAAAGTCTTAGAGATGAAAAAATAAGCATTTTGAATTTGACCTAACACTAACAGATAAACATTGAACAATTATCATGAAGAAACACAATTTATTCATAATTAAAAGGAAGCATTGATAAATACAAAGATTTAGAAATATATTATTTTATCTCTCTAATGCCAAAAATGTGGTTTCACAGACCTGTCACCCCACACCCTGTACAATCAAAATTCAAAAAGCGCTCAAAAGCTGAAACTACGCCCCCTTATCATTATGTGTCACAAATTCACAATTCACTAAAGGATTCATGTATGTTGTTAAACAGTTGGAGGTTCCAGGACTTTGTACAGTTCCAACTGCATTTCCATAACAAAATTATGAAATTCACCGCATTCTTTTTCTTCTTCTAAAACAAAAATTACCTTGTTGTACTCGGCATAGCTGGTTTTCTCTTTCCACGCCACTGAACGTAGCTGGGAAATGATGTCGAGTTGCTCTTCTTCAGGACAATTCAAATTTGGTTGTATGAAGGCCACAATTTCATCTTCCCATACCCTAATATCGGCTGGAAGTACCATTTTGAGGAAACTTTGAGTATGGAGTTCAAAATGCTGCCACCTTTCCTCGTATGCAGGCTCACTTAACTTTACCAATAGGAAGTGACAATCTGCTACTAAATCCGTTTCTCCAAACTCCTTAATACCTTATTTAAGATCTATCCTTTCAGAGGATTTAAAAGATTACATTAAATCTATCCAGTTGGTGTTTGAGAAGACATCCCTTAATGGCATCGTACAATTCATTAAATGAGTTGTCACTTCGAAAGTTATGCATCCCGCCGAGGTCACCCAATCGGTGAGAAATAGAACTTTATAACCATTTGTACAGTAATAAAATCTCAACCATCGATTTCTAGAAATCTAACGGTTCTAGTGATATTCCGGAGGTTTCAAATCACAAGTCTAGTGCTTTAGAGATTTACTTCCAGAATGCAACTACAGTCGTCCATCGAATGGTCCATATGATTTTTATTTCGCCACTGGATTTTTTTATTATTTTGAGATTCATTTTAATTCGCCAATGAAAATATACTTTTTGCTTTGAAAAACAGTTTTAATCGCCAATGGAAAAAAAATTCTGGTTTGAAAAACGGGTTTATTCGCCAATGAAAAATATTTTATTCGATTTTAAAAAAATTGCAATTTGCCATAGTTTTCCATAGACTTCTAGGGATTATAAAAGATTTTCCAATGGGGATTAATTTTTTTCTCGAAAAACAAAAAAAATGGCCAATAAAATTAATATTTTTCATCGAGAAGTATACAGGATTCGCCAAGATTTAACACCTGCGCCAAGGGGGGGTTTCTTAAAGTTATCCCTGATCCAAAACCAATCAAATCAAATCAATCCCCCAATCACAAATCAAATCATCACATCTATCATACCAAATCCTCTAAGCACACCACTGATATCGCAACACCAAGTGCCACCTTTCCAAACATCTCAACCAATCCTCACATCATTTGAAACACCTCAAACATCCCAAAATATGGTCTCCCAAGGACCAAGCACATCAATTATACCATCTACCACACAACCCCTTGTCATCACTCAACAAACACCTCAACAACCACCCCAACAATCTCTCATCACACCATCCCACAAAATCCACCACCTCCACCACCAAATCCAAACATAGCAAACCAATACAGTATCACCTTACAAGCAGAACAAGCTTACCAAAAATCCTTGTAGCAATTTCAAGCACAACAAGCTCAAGACCAAGCCCAAGCACAAGCACAAGCACAAGCCTTGCTGCAACAACAACAAGCCACACAACAAGCACAAGCTCAATCTCAATCTCAAGCTCAATACTAAGTGCAGTAAGCCCAAGCATAATCCTTGTTGCAACAAGTGTAACAACAAGCATTGATAACGCAATAGGAGCAAGCAAAACAACAATAAGAATTATTGGCATAGCAACAACAATAGTCATACTAACAAGCAATGCTTACGTAGAAAATATTCTAACAAATTCTCACAAACACACAACAAAATGCCTTAAATCCCAACACACAAGTCACCCCATCTATCACCCAACCAGTCGTACCATCCAATAACACTTACATCCCACCACCAGATCCACAAAATGACCTCTCCATGAAAGTGAAATTGATTTCACAATAGATATAGGACATCCAATCTGGAAAGGTTAAAAAATCACACACACAAGGAAATTTGTACCCCTATCCATTTGATAGAATCATTGCAATGGCTCCATTTCCACCAGGCTTCGAAATACCAAAATTTGATAAATACTTGGGGAAAGGAACTCCTGAAGATCACATTAGGGAATTCCATGTACACTATATGGAAGTGGAATATGATGATTCTTATCTGATGCAACTTTTCCCGTGAAGATTGGTTGGGCCTGCAATAGAATGGTTCTCTTGCTTACCTCCCAAAATCAAAAAGTTCCAGGAAATCAAAGATTTATTCATCAAAAACTACTTTCAACCTAGACATGGAGGTAAGCCTAGAAGAACTATCTGGCCTTGAACAAGCCAAAGGAGAGACATTCACAACTTTCCTACAATGATGGAGATCTAGAGCCAGCAAGAGTAAATGGTCCATGCTCAAATAACAACAAATTGGGACTATTATCTCTACCCTTGAAGGGAGCTTGTCCTTCCATCTCAAAATGCAATGCATCACAACCTACAACCAACTCATCCCCAAAGTGCTCAACATCGAAAGATCCCTTATAACACAAGGGGGTACATTTGTGTACCAAGACAATCGACCCTCAACAAGTTATAATGACAAACCTCACACATGGGCTAAGAACAAGAATTCCACCAATGGTGGTGTTGTTGATGCCAAAGTTGTTATCACTACACCAAGGCCAAATATGCAACAAAAAACCTACATACAACCACAAAATAATACACAAAACACCCCACAAACCAACATATCATAACAACAACCCAACAATCAGATGGTCAACAACGTAAATTCTCAAGGGGGACCACCCCCAAAGAAAAATTATCCCCCCAAATGAAAATACACCACTTGAGGAACCAATCAAATCTGTCAAGCAAAATTTGGTACAAGCAAATCTTATCAAAATCCATGTTTACAAAATTACCAAGAGCCTAAAGTTAAACCACCATGGTACAACGAGAAGCACCTTTGTGACTTTCACAAAATAAAGGGACACATGACAACTAGTTGTATGAGACTCAAGAATCTAATCCAAGATCTCATTGATGAGAAGACCATAACCATTGAACAACCAACCAGGAATCAAGATCATGAATCCACTGTCGAACCACAATAAAGGAAACAACAATGGTAAAGGAAAGAGTTACAACAATGTGAACCATATTTATGACCATATTGTTGCATCCTTGGATGAATGGGTAACTATTGTCAATATCAAAGGACCTAGATCCGAGTGTCAAGTCACCACATGTAGCGGCATAATTTCCATCCTAGGACCTTCACCACCACCCAAGGCACCCGCCGCCAATCCAAAATCAATCCCTAATGGTTACAATGTCCTAGAGCAACTGAAAAAGACCCTCGCCCAAATCTCCATCATGGAGTTGCTGAAAATCTCTCCCGCACATAGGGACATCCTAGAGAAGGCATTGGTTGCATCCTCCATTACCACCAACCTTGATGCTGACCAATTTTAAGCTATAGTAGGACATATCACTACATTGCATCTCCTCACATTTTCTGAGCATGATCTTCCAACCCAACCATCTCATAACCGTGCACTCCATCTTGAAGTCTTAGTCCACAAGAACAAAGTCAAATGAGTCTTGGTGGATGGGGGTGCGGGTTTGAATATTTGTACTCTACAGCCAATAAAGAATACAAGATTCTCATAAGATGTCATCAAAAAGGCAAAGGTATCACTATCAGGGCTTATGATGATCAAGAACGGGTGTCTCAAGCCACCATTCAACTCCCTATCCAAGTAGGGACAACAATCATGGAGACTACTTGCTAGGTCCTTGACCTTGAACTCCCATACAATATCCTCCTAGGGCACCCATGGATCCATGGGATGCAAGCTAGCGCATCCATGTTCCATCAATGTGTCAAATTCCCTTACCAAAATCAAGAAGTCACAATCCATGGCGATCCCGAACCATTCTATAATTGCAAAAATCTAGAGGCCAAGTATTATAAGATCCCCCAAGTCTCAAAAAATGATGAGGGACCCACATCCCCTTATGTTGACCCATCCACCTTAGCCTCCACTTCTGAGACAAAAATTCCTTCCATTCAAAACATCCCAGATATTAAGGTTGTAATCCAAGATAATGGGTGTGGAGACTATAAAATAAAAAAGAGCGCCTGAGAGTTATCTCAATTTCCTAGATCTCATGGGAAACAATAGCCAATTGACATGACATCTCAAACCTTCAAAGCAGAACCTACCACCTTCAAAATTTGAGGAGACCTAAGCAAAGAGGTGGTATACGAGAAAGATGTATCAAGCCTGATATATCAAGATGAAAGACCTATACCTGATCTTCTCATGGAAGATGATAACAAAGGACTACATCTATTGTTTAACTAGGGTTATAACAAAAATGAGAAGCTCAAGAAAAATGACAACAACCTATTAGAGCCTATCATTCCAGAGAAGCACATAAAGAATCTTGGCCTTGGATGTACCCCTATGAAGATAACCATTCTTGGCAAGGGTACATCTGTTAAAAAATTCAAAGCTCCTCCTCAATTATCAGTATCCACTAGTCTACCCCTAGATAACTATACATTTAATATAACTGGCATATATGACAAGGATCCCATCTCTAATTTACCCATGTTATTTGAGGATTCCTCCATTTTTATGGTCACCACCATGTCTTTTGATTCAGATACCCAAGCTACTGACCTAAAACTCATTTACCCCCAACTCATTGATTGTGACCAACGAGGACCACCGATCTTAGATACATTAAAAAATGATGAGGCTCTCTCAAAATTCATGGGACTAAGGGATACTCTACCATATGGAGACCACAAAGCAAGGTTTGATATTAAGCTAGACACACATGCGTACTACAAGGAAATGATTGAATCTCTTAGTCGCAAAATAGAAAATCTAAGAGTAACGTCTACGTCTCTTTGTGAAAACCACATTGGGGTACTTTTTGACCCAAAAATAGTAAAAAGAAAGGATGTATCCAATGGTGAAAACCTTTATGAGGGGCCAAAGGATGGGGGATTCAATATTCCAATTAGTGCCATCAAGAAAAATTAGCAGCCTAGTAGAAAAATGCAACCCTATCAATTTGGGAACTGAAGAGACACCGAACATCACTTTCTATGTTGAGTCACTTTTGACCGAGGAACAAGAAAATCTAGCTGCATTTCTGAAAGAAAGAAAACTGAATTTTGTGTGGACCTATGCTGACATTCCAGGCCTTGACCCAGAGGTAGTAGTCCATCATCTAGTTGTCTATCTAGAGGTGAAACCAATAAGACGAAAATTGAGAAAGATGTATCCATAAATCACATTATTGGTCAAACTTGAGGTGCAAAAACTCCTTGATGCTAGCTTCATATGACCCATTGACTATCCCAAATGGGTTTCCAACCTTGTACCTATTTCTAAGCCCACTAGGGGTAACCGAATCGGCACCAACTTTAGGGATCTGAACAAAGCATTCCCTAAGGATGATTTCCCTCTTCCCAATATAGACATGATTGTAGATCTAATAGCAGGGCACAAGATTTTATCATTGATGGATGGGTTCTTAGGGTACAATCAAATTATGATAGAAAAGGATGATCAACATAAGACAACCTTCACCTTTCCATGGGGCACCTACTGTTAGAACATGATGCCATTCGGGTTAAAGAAAACATGAGCTACATACCAAAGGGCCATGACTCTAATTTTTCATGATATGATCCACAAATATGTAGAGGACTATGAGGATGAAATACTAGCTAAATCAAGAAAACATCAAGATCACATAGAAACACTAGGCCCAATCTTCGGCAGACTAGAAGAATATAAGGTAAGACTCAATTCTAAGAAATGTGTCTTCGGTGTGCAATCAAAAAAACACCTAGGGTATATTGTATCAATGAGGGTAATCAAGATAGACCCTATCAAAGTGAAAGAAATTCTAGATGTGGAAGCACCATGAACACTAAAACAATTGAGGGGTCTGCAAGGAAGGCTTCAATCTATTCACAGATTCATAGCATAGTTAGTAGATAAAACCATCCCGTATTTTTCATCTACTCCACAAGGGGTAGCATACAAATGGGATGAGAAATGTGATCAATCATTCAATCAAATCAAATAATACTTTCTAATGCCACCAATCCTCATGCCACCAATCCAAAACAAACCACTCATCCTCTACATATCAGCTATGATGGCAGCCCTTGGTGCTCTCCTGGCTCAATATGATGAAACAGGGAAAGAGAGAGCCATTTACTATATCAATAGGACCATGGTGGGACATGAGCTAAATTACACATTCATTAAGAAATATTATCTAGAAGTAGTGCTTGCCTCAAAAGAATTTAGGCACTACATGTTGGCTCATCAGATAAAGCTCATCGCCAAGATAGACCCCCTCAAGTATTTATTTTCTAAAGCAACAATCATAGGATGAATGGATAAGTGGGTCATGATCTTAAAAAAATATGATATTGAATATGTGGAGTAGAAGACCATCAAGGGACAAGTAATTGTAGATCAATTAGCAGAGGCACCTATATATTTAGAGAACCCACTAGTATTAGAATTTTCAGATGAGTCCATTTTCAATCTTAGTGCAATAGATCATTGGAAGGTATATTTTGATGGATCATACACACAACATGTATTAGGATTAGGAGTCCTCTTCATCACACCACAAGGGGACTATATCCCAAAATCATATAGGTTATCTTTCCCGTGCACCGACAACATTGCTGAGTACGAGGCTCTTGTCATAGGACTTTAGATTGTAGTATAATAGCAAATCATGGCACTCAAGGTTTATGGGGACTCAGAGCTAATCATCAACCAAGTAAATGATAAATATCAAACAAAGGATTCCAAACTTACCCCATACAAGAAACTAGTGGAGGATCTCAAGGATTTCTTCATCGACATAACATTTTGAGTAGATATTGTGGGTAAACAACAGAGCAGCTGATGCTGTGGCTACAATTGGATCATTGTTAGATATCCCATGCAACATCCATAAACATGAATTCCTAGTAGTGCAACTTCTCGTACCAGCTTTTGAGGTACCCGAATCTGAGTTCATGTACGAAAGTGTTGGTCCCGGTGATCCTTGGTACCATGACATATTCACCTACCTAAATAAAAGAGTCCTCCCTATCGATATCACCCCAAATCTCAAAGGAACCTTTATTAAGAATTCATCCCATTTTGTCATCTTAGAAGACACCCTTTATCGTAGGAGTATTGAAGGAACCCTCTTGCGATGAATTAACCCTGAGGAAGCTTTGACCACTTTAATAGAGGTTCACGATGGCATTTGTTGTTTGCATTCTAGTAGTATGACCTTGGCCAATAAACTACTGAGGATGGGACACTACTGGCCTACGATGGAGAAAGAAGCTCACAACTACATCTGAAAGTGCATGCAATGTCAACAACATAGAGACCTCATCCATACACTAGCTCAAGAGCTCCAACTGATTATAACACCTTGGCCCTTTTCACAATGGGGGCTCGATCTCATCGACAAAATCACACCCAGCTCATCTAATGGACACAAGTTCATTATCACTGACACAAAGTACTTCACAAAGTGGGTAGAGGCCATTCCCATGACCTATATCAAAGGGAAGCAGATCTCAAAATTCATCCTGAATTACCTCATTTGTCAATACAGTGTTCCTCAAGCCCTTATCTTTGATAATGGGACACCTTTCAAAAACCAGGATGTTCATGAGCTATTCCAAAATTCAATATCCAACATCGCTTCTCCACTCCATACTACCCCTAGGGTAATGGCTAGGTCGATAATTCTAATAAAACCATCCTAAAAATCCCCAACAAAATAGTCAATGAAGTTGGTCGTGACTGGCACCTATAGCTAAATCCTACCTTATGGGCCTATCGAACGAGTATTTACACACCTACAGGTGCAACCCCTTTCTCCCTAGTCTATGGATCAAAAGCCATCCTTCACATTGATATTGAGCTCCCATCCATGAGAATATCATTACAAAATCTTATTACTGATGAGGAGTATCGGGTGTCATGGTTGAATGAGCTAGAACTATTGGATGAGTGGCGCGTGAATGCTTTGAACCACCTACAGGTCTATTAGAACTATCTCAAAAGGAGCTATAATAAGAAGATCAAGAGTCATTCATTTCAAGTCGGAGAGCTTGTGTTGAAATAAAAATAGAAGAATGTACCAAATCTAGACAGCAAGGGAAAATTTGAACCCAACTAGTTGGGACCCTTTGTCATCACTGTAAGTTACAAATTAGGAGCATATCAACCATCCACACCCGAAGGGGAGCCTCTGCAAGAGCCCATCAACAACTCCCATCTCAAAAAGTTTTATGCCTAAGCTATACAAGGTATAAATCAAAAATTTAAAAAAAATTAAAAAATCAAAAAAAGGATTGAAAACAATAAAGAAAAAAAATCATCCTCTAGTGAAAACCACTTCAGTGGCACTTTTGGAAAGTACCTTGGTGAAAACCTGACAAACAGGAACCTTATGTAAATAATCACTTTCCATCCACTGTGGATTCTTTGGTTTGTTCTGCATCACCTATCATCACATTCCATTAATCCCTCCATCACCCATCCGCGTTTGTATCATAGCTTGATCCTCTATTGGTATCATGTTCCATCCTAGAACTACTTGGCATATTCCTAAGGTCAGTTTGTCCTACCTATATCAGATTAGTCTATCACATCACATTGGGGGAAATATCCTTATACCTACATCAGATCGGATTCGTGTATATTCTTGAAATATTCCAAACATAAAAAAAATCCAAAAACTTCATAAAACCAGAAAACCCAAAAACATCCAAAACATGTCAAAAATCCAAAAATAGGTCGAAAACATTAAAAAAAAGGAAAAAATAGAGTCTTCATGTCAAACTACAAGACTTTTGCGTGTATAATGTAGGCAACTCTAATCTTTGATCAGCCCCTGAGGCCCTTAGGATAGGTCTTTTAGGTGTCCATCATAATAAATTTACAATCCAACACTGTTTATATCATCATCAATAAACGAGTCTATGTCAGTCAAACTACGTGGTCTCTACGTGTATAAATTAGGCAAGGCTAATCTTTGATTAGCTCCCGAGGCCCCTAGGATAGTTCTTTAGGTTAGGTTCTTGGTCAAAATCTCATAAAACACCCAAAAATTGAAATAATTGAAAATCAAAACATTTGTAAAACATCTCGAAAATCCCAAAACAGCCTCAAAATATTTCAAAAATACCAAAAACTTTCAGAAACCCAAAATCATCCATCCCATTTCAATTTCACCTAAAATAAACACCCACTCACAATAAATCAATCATCACCTTCAACCTTTGGAAAAACAATTGGAAACAAGTATAGCAAATTTAAACAGTGTGAACTCAAAAGTCAGGGTATTAAGTCTCAGTTACTAGGTAATTAAGTTTGTCAACCCTTGGTATCAATAGCCTATCCAGTTAATCCCAAAATCATCAGATAAACATCATGTCCTAGGATGCATCCTTCCTACAATGGACATCAACATCAACCATCATCATAGTTTAGTCTTGGCTAGAGGTACGAAGAACATTAGCTCTTTTGTGTACTTGATCTTTTCTTTTGATTTATCTTATTTCGCTCATTCCAATGACCTCTCAATGATGTCTAATCAAAATGATTTAGAGAGAAATGTATGGGGCATTAATCATTATCTTTCATTTGTTGTGTTTATTGGATATTCTTGTAATATAGCCTTGGTCATGCTAATTTTTTTTGGTGTGTAGGGAGGATGTTTTGGATATTTTGTTTTTGATTAAGGGTAAGAGCAGGTTTTGATGGGTCCCTGGAACCCAGTACAAATGGTTTTGATGGGATCTACAACTCAATCCAAGGCGAGAAAGTTACTAATAGAAGATAATCAGCAAAGCATCGGCAGAAAAACAACAACAACCATCAATAATCAACAAAACAACACAGTGCTACAAACAACAAGGACAAAAGGGACCTTAAACCCAACAGACCAGGTTTTTGATATTTTGTTGACAATTACATTGGGAGATTTTCCCTCTTTTTGTTTTGGTCCAAGATGTTTGAAATGTCTGAACTACATCCTAATAAATTTTCGTATGCTAGGTGTGAACAAGGATACTCCTATCTAATTGTCGAGTCAAAGTCCATCTCACTAGGTACAATGCCATCCTAGTTTTCTATACCTTGATGCATCGTATCTAGTGTGTAATCAAACATAAGGAAAGTAAAACTCTTTACGTCCCCAATCTCTGGATAAGCAATATATCATCATCACTCCTCATCATATCTAATAAAGTCTTAATGACTCGCAGACTTGTTGGACTTCCTCATCATCTTGAACTCAAGGGTTGTTCCCTCTTTCTTCTATCGTCTCCACATACTAACATGGTATCATGGAATTCAAAATAAAAATATATTTGCATCCATCTTGCATCCACAAACCATCAGCATACTACATATCATCATCATAGGAAACATCATCCATCATTGCATTGATCATTTAAGGTGTTTACCATAATATAGATTGGTTATTCTAACCATCTCATAAACAAACATATTTGCATAATCAACCATCACATAACCATATAAGAATCATCTTAAATCATGCATACATATATCTTGCATCATCATATCACACATAGAAAAGATATTGAAAAATAATTTAAATATATTATTGCTTGCATCCATCACATATCATTGTATAATATAGATTTGCATCCATCACATACAAGTACATCTATATAGATCAATTATATGTTACAGATGCATTCATATCATACATTGATAATATCACATCACATCATGAAACATAAAGCATCATAGCATAAACATTCCATATACATCCATAACACATAAATAAAATAACATCACATCATGAATCTCATCGAAGCCATCTCATATATATATCAAAAAAGTTGAATGTCATGATACAATCAGAATTAGATATATAATGTCATCATCAGAATATACAAGAGGCTAATCAAAACTCAACCAATGAATGTACACACATCATAAATCAGGTTGTACATCAAAAAAGTGTCTAAGGCACTATCAGCTCCCTGAGCTCCCCTCGCTCTTTCAGTCGCTATGGTGGTTGCCTCAGTTATGATGGTGCGACCCTAATGGTCTTCCTAATGGCCCTGGGCAAGACTTGCTCAAAGCAACCTAGTTAATGTGGGAGAATTTTGGCTCTTGTCGCTCTTGTGGGTAGGCTCTATAATATAATAATCTATAGTATGATGCCTCCTACATCGTTCAACCATACATCTATGTCGGGATTGTCACCTGTCCATGCGCTTGTTGTGCTGCCACCTCTAGCTGATATCTACATCTTGTCTCCTGGGCCAAGCTAAGGTTGGCATCCTATCTTTGTTTGTGCTCCTACACCACCTCCTATCTCACCTAATCTCTCTCTTGGATCAAGGTCTGAATCTGGGCCTGTGCCTGTTGTATCTACCCTGTCAGTGCCTATACCTATGCCTGCAATGTTGTTATTTGTATATCCCAAGGATCGAGACCTGGTGGTGGTTGTTGTGGATGATGTGGTTTTTTTGGTTGTTGTGGTTCCCTTTGTGCAACTAGTTGAACCAATGGTGGTCCTTCTCCATTATGCCCTACGCGTTTGTCCTATCCATCTTGGGATTGTTGAGGTGGCTATTCTGGCACCTGTCCTATCTGAGGTCCTCTGACCTGTCCCTTGCCTACTACTGGCACAATTGGTAAGGTTAATCTAATCAGAGTGTGAGCCTACTAGTATGCATCAAATGCCTATGTAGTTCCCACATTTGTGGTACCATCAAAGTACATCCAAGGCTACATCACCAACTGCCTGAATTCATCAATAGCCTGTTGGGGTTGGATTTGCTACCCCTAGGCTATCTCTCATGATTTGCAAGAAAAAATGGCTTTGTGTGCAAGGTCAGGTGCATCTTGCACCTCCCCGAACTATCAAGCAACTTTTTTAGGAAGGTATCACTCTATTCATATGGTGCTCGTGACCCTGCATATATCTGGTCTAATGACAGTAAAATAATTATTCATCATCATAGTGTCATCTATGAAAGTGGAGCCAAGGCCTCCATCAAAAAACTGTCATCTCATCAATCACCCACCTCCAATGCGGGATGCTTGTGATACTTGTTTAATGGAGGCTAGTCATACCCCCATATTTGTAGACCGCTGGATCATTGCGATTTGTCTACACATATGTATTGGTGGGCCTCAATACAGCTATGTGATCATAATCCCAGACATGGAGAAGTGTCACTCCCGCTCCAATGTTGTGGGCCCCGTAGTACACAACCTAGTGCATGTCATGATACAACAAAGCCAAGAAAACTGGCCCACAGGCATAAACAGTCATCTCCTCCATCATCCTCGACCAAATAATGCCCCATCCAATGCTACAGTCTCTAGCTCATCTATTGGGAACAAGGACTCTCGATATCAGTGCACCAACAAATAAGGTCAAATCTGGGGCTATCCCCTCATATCGAGCAAGGTCGATCTACCCACTGTTAGTATCATACTCATCGATGCCAAACAACTGGAATATGGAATCACCACCAACCTTGACATCATATATAATGCACTCACCGTGTATGGGGATCCGCAAGATCCGCCATATGTCCTCCAAGGTCACAGTGGCCTCTCCGATCGGTAGATGGAACGATGAGGTCTCGCTCCTCCATCTCTCCACCAGTGTTGTCATCATCGCTAAGTGTGTCCTAACCTCGAGCATCTATTCCACGTGCCTGAATCCAATTGAACCCAAGAAAAATAGCACCCCATTTGATAAATTCCTCACTCGACATAGTATCTGGCCTTTATAATCCTTTGAGTTGAGCACTCGAAGGACCTCCTACATCCAAAATGCCCATGACATCAAATTTAATCAACCTGGAGCATTTTAAAAAATATAAAAAATCCCCCAAAAGCAAAGGTGAGTCAGTATTTGCAAAGATGGTGCTCTCTTTTTTCACAAAAGCGATGCTATAAATGAAGATGGTGCCATATCATAAAGACGAATCGATATTTCTAGGTGACACTAGACTATTTTTGGGCTCGTGTGACGCTATCATGCAAAAGCGGGTTAGCATTTTCTACGCGACCCTGAGACCTTCCAGCACCGAGCGACATTATTCTGAAAAGGTGGATCGACATCGACAAAATCAACGTCAACTATAACAATTGCGACACCCTACAGAGCCGCTTTTGGCCAACCTATTTGGACCTTAATAAATGCACCCAAAATGTGAAAAACGAGAAAATTTTTGAAAGGCGTATCGAGGGTCCTACATCTTGGGGCCTCCGAAACTCTCGCACCTGCTCCATTCGATGTTTGGGAAGCATGCAAGCCGCCATTCTATCAACACCTCAGAGAAAAATCTTAATAAATCTAGAAGGTTGAGTGTGTAAATGATTTGAAAATGATCCTTTCAACCCTATTTATGCATTTTTTTAGGGTTTTTGGGGTATTTTTAGGGTTTTCTTAGCCCATTAATCTATTTTTTGTCGAATAAAGCCCATTTTGACCCATTTTCATTACCGTAAGCTTGTTTTCGCATCCCATGGGCTATTTTGTGCACATGAATCCTTGTTGAACCTTTTTCAAGAGCTTGACCCAAATATTACAATTTTTGCCTGATCTCTCAAGGGGGCAATATAGTGTTGAAAATGAAGGTAAATTTGTAGCTTAAAACTTGTAAAAATATGTGACTGTAGATCTAATTAAGAATTCTTTGTCACAATTATTAGTGCATGATTAATCTATTTAGATCAATTCTTTGTCAATGATTTATTCTGTTTAAATCAATTTTATCTTTTGTCGAATTAGACAAAAGATTGTAGAAGAAAGTAGACATAAGATAGAAGTGAGACAACATATACGTGGAGAAACCCTTTTAGAAAAAAACTCCACCAAAATCAATATTAATTCTATTATTTAACCTTGAAATAAGATTACAATAACACTGTATCAATCCTTGATTGATATGGTTCCTTTTTCTTCAATAATGCTTCTTCACAACCTGCAATAAACTTTCTTGAAACTCTCTTCAACTTGCTATAATAAATAGGAAATTATGAGCTTTGTAAACTCTTAAGAGTTGAAAATTACAAAGCATTAAAGCTTCTATCAAAAACCTACGCCTAGAATTGGCAAGTAGAATTCCACCTCCTAAACATAAGTCAAACCAAAGTCTTTCTCAAAGTTGGCACCCCAAACTAAGCACTTAACTGAACTCTGGTCTCAAAAATATCTTAGAAGCTTCACCTCAAAGTTGGTGCCCAAGAATGGGCCCACTTAATTGAACCTTGTAAATATCTTCACATGCAAAAGGTGTTAACTGAAAGATGCCAAATTGGGTGCCTAAGGTGAGTCCAAGTCAATCTGAGTTAATTGAAACATATCTCTCCATCAATTTATGCAAACAATGTGCATGCTTGATCATCCCCACTTAACTGAAAGTATCACCTGTTATTTGTCATGCAACTGAAGTCAACTACATGCAATTGATAATAACTACATGCAACTAGCATGCAACTCAAGTCAACTACATGCAACTGAAGATAACTGAAACATAACTAAACTAAATTGAACTGAACCGAACTGATTTGAACTGAACTGAACTAATATAGAACTGATAGTGCCACTCCTCTCTTGTAAATATCAATCCCTATTTTGTAGGAACCTAGACATGCATTTACTGAAGTCTTTTCAATCCTCCAAATAGTTAATTGAAAAAAGGTGGGTTCCACCTTCCATGTGGATGCCCCATGTGCTCCTATTATTTAGAAACTCAAAATGGATGCCCCCACATATTCCTATTATTTAGGAATAATTACAAATGTCAATTTACATGTTCATTTGATTTGAATTTAATCTCTTTCTAATCCTAGTGTTGGGGAACACTTTCCAAGGACTTAGGAGATACATGAAATATGTTTAAGATTTCAATTAAATAGCATCCTATTCCCAACATGTAGCAGTGTAATTTGTCTCGTTGGGGCAACAATGGGGCATCCAAAAAAATTAGAAAAATTTTGAATTTTGATCGTAGTAGTGTTATTATTTGAACCAACACAGCAAGTACCTTGCTTCAAAGAGGGGCAAAATGTAGACACTTAAAAAGTCCTAATTGATACTATGCATATGATTCTGATTAACTAACACCATTTCTTCCTAAATCATCTCAAACTAACCAATTAATTAAATAATCAACATTATTTAATTAAATCAACAATTTCTACTATTAATCAAATAATTAAATTTATTAGATTAATTCACCCTTCTTCTAACTAATGTTCATCATATTTAATTAAATAAAATCATTTAATTAACTCCCCCTAAGTCCTCTTATTTGATTAAATAAATCAAATCAAATGTCATAATCCCCTAACCTATTTAAGTTAATTAATTCTAAATCACTTTCTAATCAGCATTAACAAATCCTCCAGCTTTTAACTCCTCAAGAGTTAAATCAACCCATGGTCAACTAACTAGGTTGCACATGAAATTAATTTCTTTTAATTATCTAATTCCTCTAGTTATCCTCACAATGGAATATTCCAAGGAATATTCCTCCCAACCACCTCTTCATTTAATTTCCCTCCAAAGATCTCAAAAGTCTCATACATCTTCAATAACTTCTCTTACATCCTAATTAACTCCTCTTACATCCTTTCAGATCCTCAACCACATTCATTCAATTCTTCTCACAATATTTCAAATCCTCAACCATTCTCATTTATTCCTCTTACATCCTCCTTTCCTCAACACATTTCCCAAAATGTGCTCCACCTTCACCCAATAGAATTATGATAAGTGTCACATTCCTATTAGCTCCATTTTTATCCCACATTCACTAATTTCTTTCATTATTCAACTTTTGAGTTCTATAAATAGAGGCATTATCTTCACAATATGGATCCACAACTTTAAGCATTCTTACTATAGGCATTTAAATTTATAGCATTTCATCATTTTAGTTAAGTTTTATCATGATTTGGAGTCAAACTCACACTTTGGATCACCAACATCATCAAAACTTATCAAAGGTATTGGGAAAGAGCTTCTTTCCACATCAAAGGAGCATCACTCCCCATATGGGATGAAGGTTTAACTATTTCAATTAGATTTCATGTTATCTTTTGGTTATTATGCTCTAGTTTTAGTGTTTCTCTTGATTTAGCTAAAAAAATCATAGAGAATGCTAGATTTGGCTTTCTAACATGATTAACTATTGTTTGATGTTCTTGTGTTAGATTGTTGCAGGTTTGGTGTTCACAATCCTATTCCATACAACTTCTTCGAATTTGCAAAAATGTGAACACCAAACCTGCAACAATCTAACACAAGAACATCAAACAGTAGTTAATCATGTTAGAAAGCCAAATCTAGCATTCCCTATGAAATTCTTATTGGGAATAGGATGTCATTTAATTGCAATCCTAAACATATTTCATGTATCTCCTAGGTCCTTGGAAAGTGTTCCCCGACACTAGGATTAGAAAGAGATTAAATTTGAATGAAATTAACATGTAAATTGACATTTGTAATTATTCTTAAATAATAGGAAAATGTGGGGGAATCCATTTTGAGTTTCTAAATAATAGGAGCACATGGGGGGCCCACATGGAAGGTGGAACCCACCTTGTTTCAGTTAACTGTTTGGAGGATTGATAACACTTCAGTAATGCATGTCTAGGTTCCTACAAAATAGGGATTGATATTTACAAGAGTGAAGTGGCACTATCAGTTCAGTATTATTTCTATATTAGTTTAGTTTAGTCTAGTTCATTTCAGTTCATTTCAGTTATGGTTCAATTATCTTCAATTGTATGTAGTTATTTTGAGTTCTATACTAGTTGACTTGACTAATGGATTCAGTTGCATGACAGATAATAGGTGGATACTTTCAGTTAAGTGGGGATGATCAATCATACATATTGTTTGCATAAATTAATGGAGAGATATGTTTCAATTAACAAAGATTGACTTAGATCCACCTTGGGCCCCAATTTGACATCATTCTGTTAACACCTTTTGCATGAGAAGATATTCATAAGGCTCTGTTAAGTGGGGTCCATTCTTGGGTGCTAACTTTGAGGTGGAGTTTACAAGATATCTTCGAGACCAGAGTTAAGTTAAGTGTTTAGTTTGGGGTACCTAAATTGAGGAGACTTTGGTTTTGACTTCTATTTAGGAGGTGGAACTCTACTTGGAAAATATAGGCGTAGGTTTTTGAGAGAAGCTTTAATGCTTATTAATTGTCAACTCCTAGGAGTTTACAATGCTCATTATTGTCTATATATTGCAGCAAGTGCATAAGAGTTTCATATGAGTTTATTTTAGGTTGTGAAGAAGCATTGTTGAAGAAAAGGAAGCATATCAATCAAGGATTTAGATAGTGTTATTGTAATCTTATTCTAAGGTTAAATAATACAAGCAATATCGGTTATGGTGGAGTTTTTTCCCAAAAGGGTTTCTCCACGTATATGTTGTGTCACTTCTAACTTTTGTCTACAATCTTCTCTCTATTTCTACAAAAGATAAAATTGATTTAAACAGAATAAATTTTTGACAAAGAATTGATCTAAGCAAATTAATCATGCATAGATAATTGTGACAAAGAATATTTAATTAGATCTACAGTCACATAGTTTTACAAGTTTTAAGCTACAAATTTACTTTCATTTTCAATATTTGGTATCAGAGCTAATGGTTGGGTAGAGTTTGAGTTGCCTTTCTCTTAAATTTTGAAGGTTTTTTGGTTGTAATGGGAGTTTTTACTATTGTGTTATTGCAGATTTGTAAAAGAAGTGTGTTACAATAAGTTATACTTCTCATCTAGATGTTGAAAGATTCAATGGATCTAGTTCTGAGATGTGGAAACTAAAAATGGAGGATCTCCTTGAAGAGAGAGATTAATGGTTAGTTGTTTGTAATGAGACAAAGTCACGTACATCAATGTCAAATGAGGATTGGGATAAGCTTGATAAGGCAAGAGGGACCATAAGATTATGTTTTTCTGATGTTGTTCTCTTGAATGTTTCAAATGAAACTATCACATATAAATTATGGAAGAGGATAGGTGATATTTATCAAACCAAAAGTCTTACTAATAAGTTGTATCTGAAAAGAAAGTTGTATTCTTTAAAGATGAAAGATGGTGATACTGTTGCACATCATTTAAATGCTTTCAATTTGATTCTAAGTCAGTTAGCATCTATAGATGTAAAGCTAGAAGATGGAGATAAATGCATTTTGTTACTTTGTTCTTTACTAGAGTCTTGGAAAAATCTAATTGTTGCTATCAGTGGTAGTGGTGCAAATCATAAGATGGAAAATATAATTCCTACTCTCCTATTAGAGGAGATGAGGAGGAAGTCTAAAACGGGCTGCCAAGATGCCTTGTTTGTAAGAGGTAGGCCTAAGGAAAAGGAACCTAAGGGAGACAACAAAGGAAAGGGTAATTCCAAAGGATGGTCTAAAACCCCTAGTAAGAGTAAGGTAAAGTGTTGGAACTGTGGGAAATCGGGACATGTAAAGAAGGATTGTAAGAACAATAAAAAGAGTTTTGATCCTTCTACAGAGAAATCATTGGATGATGGTAATGATGCATTGATTATTTCATGTAAAAAATTTAGTGATGACTCTTGGCTTATTGATTCGGGTTGCTCCTATCATATGACTCCTAACAAGGATTGGTTCACTAAGTATACTAAATATGATGGAGGAAATTTATTCTTTGGAGATAATAGCACAACAAAGATTGTGGGAAAAGGAGAGGTAATTTGTGTTTCAGTGATGGTAGGGTTAATACCCTTAATGATGTTTTACATATTCCAAGACTTGCTAGAAATCTACTTTATGTGTCTAAGTTCAATGATTTTGGAATGCATGTGACATTTGACAAAGGTGATTGCAGATTGGTGAAAGGGAATATGGTGGTTGCTAAAGGATCTTAGATTGGGACTTTGTTTAAGTTGAATACATATAATTTGAATAAATTAGCCAATGTAACTGAAGCTGAAAATACATGTATGTTGTGGCACCATAGATTGGGCCACATTGGTCAAAAAGGTCTTAGGACCATTCTTAATAAGAAATTGGTTGACGGTATTCTTGATCATAATATTGCCAAAAATGATTTTTGTGAGCATTGTGTTTTTGGAAAGCAATCTAGATCTTCATTTACTAAAGGAACAAATAAAGCTAAAATATTATTAGAGATTATTCACTCAGATGTTATGGGTCCTATGGATATTGACTCTATTGAAAAATCTAGATATTATGCCACATTTATTGATGATGTCTCAAGATACACTTGGATCTATTTTATGCATAACAAATCTGATGTGTTCAATCAATTTAAAGAATTTAAGGCTTTAGCTGAGAAACAATCAGATCATAAGATAAAAGTGTTGAGATCAGATAATGGTGGTGAATATTGTTCTAAGGAATTTCATGATTATTGTAAGCATGCAAGAATTGTGAGACAAAAAACTACTCCATATACACCTCAACAAAATGGAGTAGCAGAAAGGATGAACCAAACCTTAATGGAAAGAGCTAGGAGTATGTTAAGTAGTGTTAAGCTAGATAGGTGCCTTTGGGCCGAGGTGGTATGTACTTCTTGTTATTTATTCAATAGATCTCCTAGTTCATCTATTGAATATAAAACCCCTTATGAAATGTTTTTAGGTAGGAAACCTAGTGTTGCACATTTAAGGATCTTTGGTTGTGAGGATTTTGTTCATGTGCCTAAAGAAAAATGGTCTAAACTGGATCCAAAAGTACAAAATGCATAATTATAGGTTATGGTGAAAATGTAAAAGGTTACAAGCTTTGGAATCCTCTAACCCAAAAATTACTTTATCAAGAGATGTGATTTTCAAGGAATTTAGAGCTTATACTAGAGAAGAGCAACCAAAGGAGAAAGATACTTCTCAAACAATGAATTTTGAGATAAAAACTGAGAAGCAAGAAGATGCACATGTTGAAGAACAATTGGATGGATTGGATGAGTAGTTCACAGAGTTCTTCTGAGATAGATGCTCATGATGAGCATATTGAGGAACAAGAAGAACTTTCTTTAAGAAGATCCACAAGACAGAAAAATCCCATTGATAGGTATAGCCCACCTAATTTTCATTGTATATTTTCTTTGATGAGTACTAATGATGAACCTAATTCTTACAGGGAAGCTTTGTCTTCAGATGAGAACAAGATTTGGTCACAAGCTATCCACTAGGAAATGGATTCCATGGATGCTTGTGACACATGGGATCTTGAGAGTTTTCCCAAAGGAAGAAAGGCCATTGGTTGTAAATGGATCTTTAAAAAGAAAATTGGAGGAGATGGTAATCTCAAAAGGTATAAGGCTAGATTAGTAGCCAAGGGCTACTCCAAGAGAGAGGGAGATGACTTTAATAAAAATTTCTCTCCTATTGCTAAATTATTTTCTATTAGATTATTTTTATCTATTGTTGTTGCTTATGATTTTGAGATAGAGCAAATGGATGTGAAAACTTATTTCTTGCATGGGGATCTTAATGAGGAGATTTATATGAGGCAACCTAATGTTTTTATTGTAAAAGAAAAATAATCTTTGGTTTGTAGGTTAAAGAGATCTTTATATGGATTGAAACAGTCACCTAGAATATGGTACTAGAAGTTTGATGCTTTTGCATTAAAAATTGGTTATGTTAGGAGTGAGGAAGATCATTTTGTTTACATAATGTTTATTGATGATCAACTTTTAATTATTATCTTGTATGTTGATGACATGTTTTTTATTGGTAACAACAAGGTAATGATCAAATAATTGAAAGCACAACTCTCTAGCACATTTGAGATGAAAGATCTAGGGGCTGCAAAATATATTCTTGGTATGGAGATCAGCAGAGATAGAGGTAACAGAAAGCTTTGCTTAAGTCAAAGCAACTATGTTGATACTATTTTGAAACATTTTAACATGCAAGATAGTAAACCAATTAATATTCTTTTACCAGTTGGCATGAAGTTAAGTTTAGACATGAGTCCTAAATCTGATTTTGATCATGAGGAAATGTCTGAAATTCCATATGCTAGTGTAGTTGGTAGTTAGATGTATGCAATGGTATGTAAAAGACCAGATATAGCCCAAGCAGTGGGATTTCTAAGTAGGTTTATGCCTAACCTTGGTAAAGAACATTGGACTTATGTTAAGAGGGTGTTTAAATATTTACGAGGTAATTTTGATTACTATTTGGTTTATCATGGTGCTAATGATATTAATATTATGCACAAATCATTGGACATATAGGGTTTTGTTGATTCAGATTGGGTAGGAGACCTGGATAGTCAGAGGTTGACAAGTGGCTATGTGTTCACTTTGTTTGGAGTTGTGGTTAGTTGGATGAGTAAGAGGCATCCCACGGATGCTTTCTCCACCATAGAAGCAAAGTACATGATTGCTACACATGTATCTAAAGAGGCAGTTTGGTTACAAAGACTTGGGAAAGGTATTGGTTTTAATTGCAAGAAAATTAGACTTGAATGTGATAGTCAAAGTGTTATTTGTTTAGCCAAAAATCCTATGTATCATGCTCGTACTAAGCATGTTGATGTTCAGTATCACTTTGTGCGAGAAATGGTTGAGAGTGGGAAGGTATTGATTGAGAAAGTTGACACTTTCATCAATGTTGCAGATTATCTTACAAAACCAGTTCCTACAAATAAGTTCTCATGGTGTAGGAAGTCCATTGGAATTGAGTCTTGTACTTGATTTATTTTAATGATTCCTTGTTTAGAATAATTGCAATGTATAATGTCAAGTGGGAGAATTCTGGGAATAAGATGGCATTTAATTTCAATCCAAAACATATTTCATGTATCTCCTAAGTCCTTGGAAAGTGTTTCCCAACATTAGGATTAGAAAGAGATTAAATTCGAATGAAATGAACATGTAACTTGACATTTGTAATTATTCTTAAATAATATGAACATGTGGGGGTGTCCATTTCAAGTTCCTAAATAATAGGAGCACATGGGGCACCCACATGGAAGGTGGAACCCACCTTATTTCAATTAATTGTTTGGAGGATTGATAACACTTCAGTAATGCATGTCTATGTTCCTACAAAATAGGGATTGATATTTACAAGAGTGAAGTGGCACTATCAGTTCAGTTCAATTCAGTTATCTTGAGTTGCATGTAGTTATTTTGAGTTGTATACTAGTTGACTTGACTAATGACTTCAGTTGCATGGTGGATAATAGGTGGATACTTTCAGTTAAGTGGAGATGATCAATCATGCATATTGTTTACATAAATTGATAGAGAGATATGTTTCAGTTAACAAAGATTGACTTGGACCCACCTTGGGCGCCCAGGTTGGCATCTTTCAGTTAACACCTTTTGCATGAGAAGATATTTATAAGGCTTTGTTAAGTGGGGCTCATTATTGGGCTCCAAATTTGAGGTGGAGTTTACAAGATATATTTGAGATCAGAATTCAATTAAGTGGTCACTTTGGGGCACCTAAATTGAGGAGACCTTGGTTTTGACTTTTGTTTAGGAGGTGGAACTCTACTTGGAAAATCTCGGTGTAGTTTTTTGAGAGAAGCTTTAATGCTTTGTAATTTTCAACCCTTAGGAGTTTACAATGCTCATTATTGTCTATATATTACAACAATTGCATAAGAGTTTCATATGAGTTTATTTTAGGTTGTGAAGAAGCATTGTTGAAGAAAAGGAAGCATATCAATCAAGGATTTATACAGTTTATTGTAATCTTATTCTAAGGTTAAATAATACAAGCAATATCAGTTTTGGTTTTTGAGAGAAGCTTTAATGCTTTGTAATTGTCAACTCTTAGGAGTTTACAATGCTCATTATTGTCTATATATTGCAGCAAGTGCATAAGATTTTCATATGAGTTTATTGTAGGTTGTGAAGAAGCATTGTTGAAGAAAAGGAAGCATATCAATCAAGGATTGATACAGTGTTATTATAATCTTATTCTAAGGTTAAATAATACAAGCAATATCAGTTCTGGTGGAGTTTTTTCCCGAAAGGGTTTCTCCACGTATATGTTGTGTCACTTCTATTTTCTATCTACAATATTCTATCTAGAGCTTATAAAGATAAAATTGATTTAAACAAAATAAATCATTGACAAATAATTGATCTAAATAGATTAATCATGCACAAACAATTGTGACAAATAATATTTAATTAGATCTACAGTCACATAGTTTTACAAGTTTTAAGCTACAAATTTACCTTTATTTTCAACATTTTTTAGCTAAATCAAGAGAAAACATGAAAATGAGAGCATAATAACCAAAAGATAACATGAAATCTAATTGAAATAGATAAACCTTCATCCCATAGGGGGAGTGGTTCTCCTTTGATACAGAAAGAAGCCCTTTCCCAATCCCTTTGATAAGCTTTGATAATGTTGATGATCCAAACTGTGATATTGACTCCAAATGTTGATAAAACTTAACTTAAATGATGAAAATGATGAAATGCTATGAGTTGAAATGCCTATAGTAAAAATGCTTGAAGTTGTGGATCCATATTGTGAAGAGAATGCCTCTATTTATAGAGCTAAAGGGTTGAAGAATGAGAGAAATTGGTGAATGTGGGATAAAAAGGGAGCCAATAGGAATGTGACACTTGTCACAATTATATTGGGTGAAGGTGGAGTACATTTTGTGAAATGTGTTGAGGAAAGGAGGATGTAAAAGGAATAAATGAGAATGGTTGAGGATTTGAAAGGTTGTAAGAAGAATTGAATGAATATGGTTGGCGATTTGAAAGGATGTAAGAGGAGTTAATGAGGATGGAAGAGAAGTTATTGAAGATGTAAGAGACTTTTGTGATCTTTGGAGGGAAATTAAATAAAGAGGTGGTTGGGACGAATATTCTTTGGAATATGCTATTGTGAGGATAAATAGAGGAATTAGATAATTAAAAGAAATTAATTTCATGCACAACCTAGTTAGTTGACCATGGGTTGATTTAACTCTTGAGGAGTTAAAAGCTGGAGGATTTTCTAATGTTGATTAGAAAGTGATTTAGGATTAATTAATTCATAATTAATTAACTTGAATGGGTTAGGGGATTATGACATTTGATTTGATTTATTTAATCAAATGAGAGGACTTAGGGGGATTTAATTAAATGATTTAATTTAATTAACTATGATGAACATTAGTTAGAATAAGGGTGAATTAATCTTATAAATATAATTATTTGATTATGTTAATGCCTAAAATTGCTAGGCGAACAGCCTTATGGGAAACTCTGTAAATGGGGAACCAATTGCACTAAACTAAGTAACCTCCGTGTTTTTAAAGAAGTCGACTCTTCCTGTAATTGGGGGTTGGAAAGGTAAAAAGAATTAGATATAAAATAAAAACTAATTCCTAAGGTGATGCACCATCCATAAAGGTTGAAGACAAGCGTCAGAAGTTTAGGCACCGAAATTCTAGGGCATTGATGTATCGAGGATTTTACAATTGTTTTAGTATTTTTTGTTAAAAAGACGTATGGCTCAATTATGAGCCTCTTTAATGTTTTATGTTTAAACTCAGTTTGTTATTTTTTTAAGATAGTTGAAAGACTTTTACAGAGGCACTTCCCGCCACCTGAAATCTAGGATTCTGGTAACAGTTTTTATAAATATGTAATTTTCATAAATGAAAAAGACACACAACAAAAGAGTATTGTTATGATGTCGTAATGAATCTCTGAATCATGTTTCTAGATTACATTCTTAATATGAATAAAGCAAAGCCGGTTTACCTCATTCTGTTTTTCTATGTGTTGTGAATGGAATTTTACTGGATAGAGTAGTTCTGGAGATATCAGTGCATGTGATCTGAGTTAGAATTTAGAAGAATCCACGAACTAGCTACTAGAGGGATTGTAGGAATCAGTAGATAAGTATTTTTACTTTCAATATTTCGTTACTTCTATTTCATAAATGATAAAGTGTGAATTCAAGACTCTTGTAGCTCTATTAATTAAAGTTTTGGTGCACCTTTCCTTCTGTCAAGTTTTAAGTTAAGAGATTGTTTCCTGTTTACTGTTAAGTTTATTAATTCATAGTTAGTCAAATGTTTCATAGTTTCTTTACTTGTTTTTATTCTTCAGCAATTTATACGCTTATTAGCTTAGTCATTTCAATGCTTTCTAGTCTAGTTGTGATGCTATTTAGGTTGATAGTTTCCTATTTTCTAGTTTAATCATTTCAAGCTTTCTAGTTTAATGACCTTTAGATTTAAGTTTTATTTTAGTTGTTCCACTTACTTAGAAAATTTGAGAGAGTTAGTTGAGGGATCTTCCTATTGCATATAGCCTTGAACACTGCCTGGTTGATATTTTTTGTACTTTTCAACTAAAGAGATAGGTATAACGACAACCTATCACTTTTTTGCACCATTATCAGGGAGTATTCTTTTTCTAAGTGTTAGTAGGAAATATCTTGAGTACCTCTTTTGGGAACAAATATAGTCCTTTGGTTTCCTTTTCTGCATGGTTGGTAAATGAGGCCCCCACAGAAGATTCATACCAAAAACCCGCCCAAACAATGAACCAACCATGGGTGGGGAAGAAGGAATCTTAGTTCAAGAACTTTCTAGCGAATTGATCAACCAGGATCAACCTGAGACCTTCCCATATACTCCGGAGGGAGAACATATAGTTGAAGAGGAGCATATTCCTCTCCAAACTCCTGAGCCTCCCCCATTGGAGCAAATTTTTGATGAGGAATGAATTTTCTTCAACAATATGGATGACCATAACCATCATTGTAGAGATGCCAATGTTGATGCTCCACCAACAGCACAAACATTTTCTTATCCCATCATGATCGATGTTGATGATGATACAACCATGAAAAACATTTCACTAGCTTTCTTTCCAACCTTTTGAGGTTTGTCTTCTGAGGATCCTGACCAGTTCCTCTTTGAGTTTAAGGTCTTGTGTTAAACCTATGACTATAAGAATGATAACCAAAAAATTAAGTTTTTTCCCTCGACTTTGAAGGACTTAGCGATGTGCTGGTTCATGGGGCTAGCCTCAGGATCCATAACCTCATGGGATGATATGGAAACTATTTTTCTGGATAAGTACCAAAGTTATTGTCGTGTGAGACAGGAAGGAGGAGTTGTTTAAACTAAGATAGAATGAAGACAAGAGCCTAGAAGATTACCTAGATAGGTTTATCTTCCTATCTAAATGATGTGGCAAAGAAGCCATAAGTGTCAATATTTTAAAGACCATATTTCTCAAAGGTCTTCATGATGATGCTTGGAGGAGCCTGGATTTAATGGAAAAAGGGTATGTTTCATAGCTGGACCTTGGTCAAATCACTAAGCTATGTAGGAACTTCTCTCATACTTGAGGGAGGATCTGAAATTCTACCCTCTTCAAAGGTTCCAATGAGATAGGAAAATTGTGTGAAGAGATAGCTAACCTTAAGACTAACATTATGGTTCAACTAGATACCATGTTGGATGGAATACAGGCTAAAATGTGAAATACAGAGACCTTATCCATTTACTGCCCAAGATGCTGGAATAAGCATTTGTTAAAGGAATGTCCCTTGGAAAAAGTTGATAAAATCATTGTTTTCCAAGTTTGTGATAAGGACCACCCCATTGATCAATGTGAGCTCTTGAATTCCATTAAGAACTTTAAAAAAAGAGCAGCCCCAATTAAGGAAGAAATAAACTTTGTCAACCAAAGAACTGGAGGCAACTTTTCTTATGGCCAAAATTCAAATCCTGCCTAGAGACCATAGAAAAATTGGAACAATAATCATTGGACAACAAATTGGCCTCAGGTTCCACCTCAAGTACCACCTAATTGGGGAACCTATCCTTGGGGACCACCTGAATGGGCAAATCAGTCATGGGGAAACCCTCAGTGGCCCAACCAGAACCAATAATAGTGGTATCCTCAAAACCACTCTCTTTAATGGAATCAACAACATAATTAATTTTACATTGGTCCCAGGAGAGGGGTTACTCAACAACAGAATTTCTTACCACCTCCATAGAACACTCAACAAACTGAATAAGTTAATCAACCACAACTTTTAGCGCAACCTGTTCCAAACCCAAAGAATAACCAAAAAAATGCTCCAGTGTATTCTACTAAACATGATAATGTTAATGGACTTAATGTCATACATTGTGGTAATTTACAATTGAGTTATGGGAAAACACTCCAGCCCCCGACTATTAATGAGATATTGCATGAGCCGGTTAAAGAGTTTGTTGAGGCCACAATGACAACCCCCTTATCTGCTGATCTAACCCGAGACAATCTTCAAGACAAACCATAACCCAACCTTCAGCTGGAGATTTTGACCTACCTTAGGAAGGGGAGGGTCAGTCTTTAACTGAAACTACGAACAATTCACTAGCCAAAAAAAAAACCTCAAGCGCCTTTTCCAGAGTGTCTTAAACCAACTACAGTGAGAAGTGCTCTGGTGTCCTTATCCATTGAAATTGAGTTGATTCAAGAAATCAAACAGTTGTAAATAAAGGTTCCCTTATTACAATCCATCAAGGATATTCCAGAGCTAAACCAACTGATCAAATAGTTGTGTATTAAGACCCCAGGAAGAAAACCAAAGAAAATAAACACTGTCCATATAAATGGTTATCTAGCCGATTTCTTAGCTAGGAAGACTACTGCTCCAGAATATGATGATCCAAGTAGTCCACTAATAATAGTCACAATTAATGAAGTGGTGATACCTAATGCATTAGTCAACTTGGGAGCAGCCATTAACGTAATAAGTATTGATGTAATGGAAGAATTAGGGTTGACTGACTTACACCCTACAACCATAGTCTTACAAATGGAAAATCAAGCCATAGCCATTCCTAAGGGTGTTCTTGAGAATGTTCTTGTCAAAGTTGATGGATGGGAATATCATGTGGACTTTCAGGTAATTCAGTCTCTTACACCAAAAGACAATTACCCTATAATCCTAGGGAGACCATGGTTGGAAATAGTTGTAGCCAAAATTGACTGTAGGGAGGGAGGAATGACCATTTCACATGGTTCTAATAGAAAAAATTTATTCTTGTACCCCCTACCAAGCCTACTAAATTTAATAAAGTGTGGGTCGATGAACCAGAAGTGAAGGGAAAAGAATGCGGATCTACTAACCCAACAGTGCGGAATACATTCCCTTAACACCTTTACTACAGGGGAGAGAGGCAAAAATGAAAAATTAACAATTTCTAAAACATATAGAGATGCATACAACCATGGTAATGAGAAACTAGAAAGATAAGCAAACAAAGATGACACAGTATTTACGTGGGAAAACCCTTTCAGGTAAAAAACCCACCACACAAAGTCAAAACTATTGTATTATAGTAATGAATCGATTACATATAATATCCAAACTTCTTTGTTCAGCTCACAATCCCCCAGAGAGTTTCAGATTCACTGTTACAATGTTTTTACAACATACAGTTCATAACCCTCCTCAAGAACTCACATCCTTCTGTTCTTCATCTCGCAACTTCAAACTTGCTCTGAAACCTATGACTCAACTCTTCGCTTGTCTAACTTGTGAGAAATAACACATCTCTCATCCAAATGTAACCGACTCAGAAGAGTAATGAAGTCCATTCTCAAATCACACAACTGGTCGGATCTGACAGATCTCCTGCAACGAGCCAACTTTTCATTCAAAGCCATTACACAGAACGGTTGAGCTCGCCACCCTTCATTGACAAATGCAACTGCCACAATAACTATCTTGGTATCCATCCAATCACTATTCAACCAGGTGCCATGCGTCCAAGACCCATCAGCAATCGCAGCTAACAAAGCAACCAAAATGGTCAAACAAACATCAGGCACGACCAAGACTTCAAGTCATTTCTAACACTGCTGGAGCCGAAGTCGGAATAGGAGTCGAAACATGACTCCACCAAAATTATAGGTTTAGGAACCAATCCGGTTCTGTGTCCACCCACGGAAAAGGGGAACGCAAAAGACCAGAGTCGAAGTCGGGCCCGAGGACGGAACAGGAACAGAAACAGGACTTTACCAAAAGTCCAAGATTAGGAACCAATCCGGTTTCGGTTTTAGTTCCGCCTCCGCCAACTGCAAGAAACAACAATCCAGAACCAGGACAAGGCAAAGGAAAACACCCCGAGGAGAATCCAAACATCCAGAGGAACTAGATCACAAAAGCAGGAGTCGAACCCAGAGTCGGAATAGAAAATGAAACAGGAACATGGAAAACGGACATTGCCAAATTCCAAAACTGGTTCCGCCTCCGCCAGAACCTGCGAAGCGAGAAATAACAGATGGTAGGAAGCGGAGTCAGAGCGGGAACGAGAATCGAAACCCGAAACTTAGGCAAATAGAACAATGCCAAGTTCCATCCCGGTTCCACCTCCACTAGAGACCCAGAACTTAGGCAAACAGAACAATGCCAAGTTTCATCCTGGTTCCGCCTCCACCTAAACTTTGCGAACAACACAAAATCGCCAAGGCATGAAAACGAGGACTTCAAGCTGGAAGTTGAGACATAATTTCTCAACAATCTCCCACTTGGTGAACACTTCCAACTTCTTCAAAACATCAAACCTTACTGTCTATCATAGGCCCCAAGGCCAATCGATTTTGTGCACCATCTGAACTTGTCTGTGCTAACCGGCTTTGTCAAGGCATCTACAACATTCTTCAAGGTGTCAACCTTATCCATACTGACCTTGCCATCTTCAACCATATCCCTCACGAAATGATATTGCACATCTATGTGCTTGGTCCTGGCATGGAAGGTCGGATTCTTTGCCAAACAAATAGCACTTTGACTATCACAGTAGATTGAAATCTGCTTAGCATTAAATCCAATGTCTGAACACAAACGCCTCAGCCACACTGCCTCTTTGCAAGCATGAGTTGCTGCCATGTACTCTGCCTTTGTCATGGATAAAGCAACTACAGCTTGTCGCTTGCTCATCCAATTGATTGCTCCACCATTAAGCATGAAAGTGTATCCACTGGTGGATCTTCTGCTGTCAATGTCCCCTACCCAATCAGAGTCAACATATCCCTGAATGCAAAGAGCCTTTTGTGATGCAACCATATTGTCATGGTAACACAAATCATAATCTAAAGTACCCTTCAAATACCTGAACACTCTCTTTACAGCATCCCAATGTTATCTCCCTGGATTTGCCATAAAATAGCTTAGAAATCCCACTACTTGGGCAATGTCTGGTCTTGTGCAGACCATAGCATACATCAAACAGCCTACTGCACTTGCATATGGCACACTGGTCATGTCCTCCATCTCAGTAGCAGACTTTGGATAGTCTTCAGCAGATAGTTTCAATCCTTGCATGATTGGAACAACTAGCTGCTTGCAATCAGTCATGCTAAACCTCTCTAGAACGGTTTTCACATACTTACTCTGACTGAGCCAAAGCTTTCTACTTGTTCTATCCCTGGTTATCTCCATCCCAAGAATGTACCTTGCTGCTCCAAGATCTTTCATTTCGAACTTAGCAGACAACTAAGTTTTAAGATCAGAAATCATTGCCTTGCTATTACCAATGAATAACATGTCATCCACATACAGAGTAATAACAAGCACACGATCATTCTCACATTTATAATAAATGCAATGATTAGATTTTGGTCTAACAAACCCAATTGATAACACAAAAGTGTCAAATTTCTGGTACCACATTCTAGGAGATTGCTTTAGACTATAGAGAGATTTATTTAACTTGCAAACCAGATTTTGTTTACCTCTTTCAACAAAATGCTCAGGCTGGGTCATGAAGATTTCTTCTTCCAGCTCACCATGGAGAAATGTTGTCTTCACATCCATCTGCTCAATTTCATAGTCATACACAGCTGTCAATGACAACAAAAATCTGATGGATGTTAGCTTTGCTACAGGGGAAAAGATCTCTCCATAATCAATTCCCTCAACTTGAGAAAAACCATTTCCAACCGGTCATGCCTTATACTTCTCCATACTACCATCAAGGCCTATCTTCCTTTTGAATATCCACTTGCAGCCAATAGGCTTTCGCCCTTTAGGCAGTGGTACCAACTTCCAGGTATCATTCTTTTTCAAGGAATCCATCTCCTCATTCATGGCTTCCAGCCAAGACTTTGAATCAGCCATGTTGATTGCTTCTTTCACAATCCTAGGCTCATCAGTGCTGGTAATTAAGGCATAAGCACAATTTGAATCTAACATAGAGAAACCATACCTTTCTAGTTGCCTTCTTTCTCGTGTAGATCTCCTTAGAGGCTGAGGTTGTTCTTCATCATCAAAACTTCCAGAGTTGCTTGAGCTCTCCTCAATCTCAGGTACACCATGCAGTTCTTCCCTTTCTAGATTTTGGGGAATCTCAACTGCATCCTTCTTCTTGTCACTTTGATTTGTCTCAGGCTATTGATCACTTACTAGAGGTTTCAGCTCACGAAATATCACGCTTCTGCTATACAAAACCTTCTCAGTAATAGGGTTCCAAAGCTTGTATACTTTCACACCAACTCCATAGCCGATGAGAATACATTTCACAGCCTTGTTATCCAACTTTGATCTCTTTTCATTCGGCACATGAACATATGCCTCACATCCAAAGACTTGAACATGCCTTAGTGAGGGTTTCTTACCTGACCATGCTTCCAAAGGTGTCATGTCAACAAGAGCTAAACAAGGAGATCTATTAATCAAATAACATGTTGTAGTAACGGCCTCAGCCCAGAACTTCTACTCCAGACCAACACCACTCAGTATACTCCTTGCCTTTTCCATCAGTGTCTTGTTCAACCTCTCAGCAACTCCATTTTGTTGTGGAGTGTACGGGGTTGTCTTATGCCTTTTAATTCCATGATAAGTGCAGTACCTTTCAAAATCTGTAAAAAAAAACTCACCTCCATTGTCTGTCCTTAAACACTTTATTTTCCTTCCAGTCTAATTTTCTACCAAAGATTTGAACTGTTTAAACCGACTGAACACTTCTTATTTACTTTTAAGAAAGTATACAAATGCCCTTCTCGAACAATCATCAATAAAAAAACATAATATCTAGACTTCGATAACGAAGGAACATTAACTGGACCAAACACATCAGAATGAACATAATCCAGAATACCAGAAGATTTGTGAGGACTAGAGGAGAAAGAAACACGGTGTTGCTTTCCATAGATACAATGTTCACAGAAATCGAACTCAAGGTTACAATCATCAAGCCCTTCTACAAGGTTTTTGTTCTTCAAGGTTTTTAAACCTTTCTCACCAATGTGACCAAGTCTATGATGCCATAACATAGTCTTCTCTGTTGGGAGTTTTACCTCCAAAGCATTTGCAGATAGTGAAGAGTCTTCATCTTTCTCTATAGGTGCAGAATTACATGACTTTACAGAGGCATTGTTACAAAGAACAGGTCGTGCATCTAGCTTGTACAGAGTGCCAGCACGAACACCCTTAGCTAACACCATTGCACCTCTAGCCATTTTACATCCCTTACTAGAAAAAAAAACTTCTACACCAACATCATTTAACTTACTAACAGAAAGAAGATTTTGAGCCAAACTTGGGATGTGAAGAACACCACCAATTCCTTTGACTCTCCCGTCAGGAAACTGAATTCTGACCCTTCCTCTGCCAAAAATTTCTAGCATTGAATCACTTGCCAAGTATACCTTTCCACCATCATACTTCTCATACTTTGAGAACCAATCTCTATTGGATGTCATGTGAAAAGAGGCACCTGAATCAACTAACCAAACATCATCTGACACCTGAGTTGTCAAGGCTTCTGCAATGAAGGTTGCATCACTTTGAGAAGATTCATTGTCAAAAGCATTCTTCTTCTTCTTCTTCTCCCTGCAGTCCTTCCTGATATGACCCGGTTGCCCACAGTTCCAACACTTTACCTTGAAATTTTTACCAGGATACTTTGATCTCCCTTTAGACTTGGATTTCAACTTGTTGTCTTTCTTCTTGCCTTTCTCCTTTGTTCTACCTCGAACAGAAAGAGCATCTTTGGCCATCTCAAAAGATTTCCTTCGCATTTCTTCAGATAGAAGTGAAGCAACCACATCATCAGTCTTGAAAGCAGTGGTTGTGCTTCTAATAGCCATCACAAGATGATCCCAACTATCAGGTAATGAACATAACAAGAGCATGCAATGATCCTCCTCCTCAATATTTACACCTATAGATGCCAGCTGAGTAACACTCATATTAAACGAGTTCAGATGGTCTACAACAGATGCACCTTCATCCATCTTCAAGGAGTACAACTTCTTTCTCAAGAACAATTTATTTACCAGGGACTTTCCTTGGTAAATATCACCAAGTTTCTTCCACAAAGAAGTTGCAAACGTTTCCTCATGAACATTCAGGATCACAGAATCAGCTAGACTCAGTCTTATCAATCCTCTTGCTTTTCTATTAGCAAGATCCCAAGCTTCTTGGGTCGTAGTTTGTGGCTTAGTTCCAGACATTGCAATCCAGAGGTCTCTATCCACAAGCAAGTCTTCTATCTTGAGTTTCCATAACTCAAAGTTGTTTCCATTAAACTTCTCAATATCTATTCTACCAGATGTACTCGCCATCTCACAACAAAAATAAGTATAACAATGCAAATCTCCCACTAAAACAGTAGTAGTGCAAAAAACTAATTTTCCCTAACAAAGATAACACGAACTAGCCAAGCTCTGATACCACTTTCAAGGGAAAAGAATGCGGATCTACTGACCCAACAGTGTGGAATACATTCCCTTAACACCTTTACTACAGGGGAGAGAGGCAAAAACAAAAAACTAACAGTTTCTAAAACATATAGAGATGCATACAACCATGGTAATGAGAAACCAGAAAGATAAGCAAACAAAGATGACATAGTATTTACGTAGGAAAACCCTTTCAGGTAAAAAACCCACCACACAAAGTCAAAACTATTGTATTACAATAATGAATCGATTACATACAATATCCAAACTTCTTTGTTTAGCTCACAATCCCCCAGAGAGTTTCAGATTCACTGTTACAATGTTTTTACAACATACAGTTCATAACCCTCCTCAAGAACTCACGTCCTTTTGTTCTTTAGCTCACAACTTCAAACTTGCTCTAAAACCTACGACTCAACTCTTGGCTTGTCTAACTTGTGAGAAATAACACATCTCTCATCCAAATGTAATTGACTCAAAAGAGTAATGAATTCCATCCTCAAATCATGCAACTAGTCGGATCTGATAGATCTCCTGCAACGAGCCGACTTTGCATTCAAAGCCATTACACAAAACGGTTGAGCTCACCACCCTTTGTTGACAAATGCAACTACCACAATACTATCTTGGTATCCGTCCAATCACTATTCAACCAGGTGCCACACGTCCAAGACCCATCAGCAATCGCAGCTGACAGAGCAACCAAAACAGTCAAACAGACATCGGGCGCGACCAAGACTTCAAGTCATTTCTAACACTACCAGAGTCGGAGTCAGAATAGGAGTCGAAACATGACTCCACCAAAATTATAGGTTTAGGAACCAATCCAGTTCCGCGTCTGCCCATGGCAAAGGGGAACACAAAAGATCGGAGTCGGAGTCGGGCCCGAGGACGAAACAGGAACAGAAACAAGACTTTACCAAAAGTCCAAGATCAGGAACCAATCCGGTTCTGGTTCCACCTCTGCCAACTGCAAGAAACAACAATCCAGAACTAGGACAAGGTGGAGGAAAACACCCCAAGGAGAATCCAAAAATCCAGAGGAACTAGATCACAAAAGCAGGAGTCGGACCTAGAGTCGGAACAGAAAACGAAACAAGAACATGGCAAATAGACATTGCCAAATTCCAAAACTGGTTCCGCCTCTGCCAGAACCTGTGAAGCGAGAAACAACAGATGGTAGGAAGTGGATTCGGAGTAGGAACAAGAACCAAAACCCGGAACTTAGGCAAACAGAACAATGCCAAGTTCCATCCTGATTCCGCCTTCGCTAGAGACCCGAAACTTAGGCAAACAGAACAATGCCAAGTTCCATCCTGGTTCCACCTCCCCCTGAACTTTGCAAACAACACAAAATCACCAAGGCATGAAAACGAGGACTTCAAGCTGGAAGTTGAGACATAATTTCTCAACAAGAAGGCCCCACTAGATAGAAAAATCTAGCTTCATTGGCCATGGTAGTCATCAAATAGTATGGTGAAGAGTTGGAAGATGAATTAGAAAACAATATGGAAAATATCACCATGGATTCAAGTGATGAAGAGATGAAGGATGTAGAATAAATCCTAGGACAAACCATCGATATAGGAAACGTTAAATTCAATAGAACCAATTTCATGGGATTGCCTTGTCCTCTGACGAATATTATTCCAAGAACATAACATTTCTTTGAAGATATTGCTAGACTTCGTAAAACCATACCTCATCACTGCCCCCTTAACACTTTCACTAGACAAATCTATACCATCGTAAATCCATCATGCTACTACTAGGAAAGACTCTGAACATTAATAGTTGGTTGATCGAGTTGAAAGAACATAAACTCTTTGATGTTCTAATAGATAGATCTAAGGCCTTTGCTTGGGACTACATGAATATGAGGGGAATACACCCTAGTGTGTGCACTCATCATATCTACACTGAGAATATTCGACCTATTTCCCAACCTCAAAGAAGACTCAACCCTGCCTTGAAAGATATGGTCAAAACTAAGATATAGAAGCTCTTGCAAGTGGGATTTATTTATCCCATTTCTAATAGCAAGTGGGTTTCACCACTGGTTGTGGTTCCCAAAAAGAATGGAAAGTGGAGAATATTTGTAGATTACAAAGAACTTAACAAGGTGACCCACGAAGATTATTTTCCCTTACCATTTGTAGACCAGGTTTTGGATAACTTGGCTGGGAGGAAACATTTCTTGTTTCTGGATGGATTCAGTGGGTACAACCAGATATAGGTTGTAGTAGAAGACTAGGATAAAATGACCTTTACATGTCCATGGGGAACATTTTCATATAGGGTCCTACCTTTTGGGCTCTGCAATGCTCCTGCAACGTTCCAGAGAGCCATCCCAGCTAAATTTATTGAGCTAGTAAATGAATGCATGGAGGTGTATATGGATGACTTTATTGTCTATGGCTCAACTTTTGATGAATTTCTTCTAAGCCTGAACAAAGTGCTAAAGCGATGTGAGGATCATCATTTGTCCTTAAGCCATGATAAATGCCTGATAATGGTAGAACAAGGAATTGTGTTGGGACATCACATCTTTGTTGATGGAATAAAAGTCGATCCAAAGAAAATTAAAGTGATACAACAACTAGTTACCCCAAAAACCCAAACTGATGTTAGGAGTTTCTTAGGACATGTTGGATACTACAGAAGGTTTATAGAAAACATCAACAAAATTGTAGCTCCTATATTTTCTCTTCTCCAAAAGAATGTGGAATTTATCTAGACATTTGATTGTTAGACATCATTTGAAATTATCAAGGAGAAGCTTATCTCAAATCCTGTCCTTCATGGACCCAACTGGAACTTACCATTCCATATTTATGTTGATGCATCTGATGATGCCATCAGAGTAGTTTTAGGAAAAGAAGATGAGAACAGAGGGAAGTATGCTATTTACTTCATTAGTAAGAATCTGAATCCAACTGAACAAAATTACACAACAATAGAGAAGGAATTCTTAGCTGTAATTCATGCCATTAAGAAATTTTGACACTACATTACAAATTATAAAGTAACGGTATATACAGATCATTCAACCATAAAATATCTTATGAATAAACCTGTAGTGAATGGAAGAATAATCAGAGGGTTGTTGCTCCTCCAAGAGTTTAACATGACAATTGTTGACAAACCAAGGAAATTCAACGTCGAATTAAGTAAGAAGATGATGGTGAATGTCCTCCGGTACAAGATGAGTTCCCAGATGAGAATTTGTTTGCCATCTCTACTAAAACTTCATGGTTTGTGGATATTGCCAATTACTTGGCCACTATAGAAGTACCACCTACTTTCACGTCTAAACAGAAGAAAAAACTTATAACAGAAAGTTCCCCTTTCAATTGGATTAATGGGATCCTCTTTCAAATGCGTGCCTGATATGATTCTACGATGATGTGTTAGGGGAGATGAAACCTTTAGTATTCTAAGAGCTTTCCACGATGATCCTTTTGGAGGAAATTATTTGGCAAAAAGAACATCCCATAAGATCTTAGGTGCAAGATACTATTGGCCCTCTATGCATAAGGATGTCAAGAAATGTGTCCACCATTGTGATGAATGTCAAAGGGTAGGAAGACAAACAAAATCCAATGAAATTCCCCTTCAACCTCAGGTAGTTCTGGAACCATTTAAAAAATGGGGGTTAGAATTTATTGGCCCAATAGATCTGACCTCACAAGGGAAGGAGTACATTATGGTCTGCATCGATTATTTGACCAAGTGGGTAGAAATTCAAGCACTGAGAGTTGCTAGGGAGGAGCAGATGGTTGATTTCCTCTACAATAAAATTTTCCATAGATTTGGAGCTCCTAGGACTATTGCTATAGATCAGGGACCTCAGTTCATGTCTAAGGTTTTGTTGGCCTTCACCAAGAACTTTCAAGTCAGTCATAAGAAATCGTCGCCCTATCATCCTCACGCAAATGGTCAGGTGGAAGTTACCAACAGGGAGCTCGAAAACATTCTAACAAAAATTGTGTCATCAGGAAGAAAAGATTGGGTTAGAAAATTACCTGAAGCCATATGGGCTTATAACACAACTTGGAAGTCAACCACTGGTTTTAGTCCATACGAGTTGGTTTTTGGAAAGAAGCCCCTCTTACCCATTGAATTCGAACTCCAAACATTGCGAACAACCATGGAATTGAGAATAGATCTTAAATGTGCTCAAGTCGAAAGGCTCTTGCAGCTTAGTGCATTGGATGAGCTCTGCTTGGATGTTGTCCACCAAACTGAATTGGTTCAACAACAAAAGGTCTGGCATGATAAACATATTAAGGAAATAGAGTTTCATAATGGGGATTAGGCCCTGTTGTTTGACTCCAAATATAAATATCACCAAGGTAAACTCAGAACTCACTGGCTCGGGCCATATGATAGTTCTGAGGTATTCTCAAATGGTTCGGTTTAGCTAAAAACCATCGATGGTGATACCTAAACCCTCCTATTCAATGGACATCGACTACGAGTATACCATAAACTAGTCAATAAAGAGGAATTTACAAAAAGGGTAGAGACACAAGGGGAAATCTAATGCATTGACTCTACTCTTGCAAAGAATATAATTTTAGTATGGTTTACATTAAAAAAAAATTATAAGCATGTGTATAATCTTTCTTTCAAATCATTTCTTTTGAATTTTCCATCTTTGTGACTTGGCTAATTCTTGTTTTTTTTCATAGGACTTCACTACTTCTTGAAAGAAGATTCTGGTGCTTCTTGTTGAGGTGATACAGAACTTATAGTATCGTTGTTGTAGTGCTCCGGAACATGGTGACTATTTTTCTCCTATGCTCCGGAGTTTGCATGACTCAATGGTGGCGTCTCACATTCTGCTCCTACATTTTGGGATATCCTTTGTTGATATTCTGAAAAGTCAAGCTCTAGTTGTACAGTTCCCTTCTTTCTTCTGGCTGCATCTTTTGACGATGCTCGGAAAATTTTTGTTGTTGCTCCAGCTGCATCTTGCGATGATGCTCCAAAACTTCTTGTTGTTGCTCCGACTGCATCTTTTGATGATGCTTTGAAACTTTTTGTTGCCGCTTTGGCTGCATCTTTTGACCATACTCCAAAAATTTTTGTTGTCACTTCGGCTGCATCTTTCGACGATGCTCTGAAACTTTTTGTTGCCGCTCCGACTACATCTTTCGACGATGCTCCAGAACATTTTTCGTTGCATTTTGATGGCTGCGTCATTCACTGATACGCCAGAACTTTGTTCACTTCACTTTCGGGTCGCGTCCTCTTTCGATGCTCCGAAAATTTTTAAATCCATTTTCTTCTTCCATTGCTTTGATTTGTCCAAATTTTCCGCATGCTTATTTCTCGACTTTTTGTCCACTTCACCCAATCATATCAAATCTTCCATAATAAATAAGGTTATTATGACAATCTTTTCGTCATAATATTTTTTGTCATTAATAAGTCATTCCGTCCAATTCATAATTAATGTCGGTGCCACCCTCACCATTGTACAACTACTCTTTGATGTCAGCAAAAGGTAAGCGAACTTCAAGATTAATGTCGAGACGTAAGGTAAGTACATTTTCGCTTAAAGTTAGTAATTATTTTGAATAAAGGTTAATTACTTGGCATGAGTCCTCTCCTTCCCTAATTTGGTAAATTGTGCCATTTAGTGATTGCATGAAGTACGGTTGCATTTGCTCATTTTCCCATGCATAACTACCATAATTACACATCAGAACTCAAACAAGATGAATTATTTGTCTCTCTCCATCGGTTGTGTCAAAGTCATATTCTCTCTCTTGCAATTCAGAAGCTTGAACTAAGCATTTCTATAAAATTTGAGGAAATAAGTTAAGAGGAGAAAATGGGGGGAAGCCAAGAAAAAGTTTGAGCCAACTTTGGTAGAATAATTGCTCACATTAGGCAATGTTGCAAGCCTATTTGAAAATGCACGATGGCTCGAATTCATAAAGAAGTTTGAGGGACACTCAGAGTAGTTAGTGAAAGAATTTGTGGAGAATTTTGCAGATGGGAAGACAAGGGTGCGAGGAAAGAGTTTCCAGGTGAGTACAAAGATCATTTCTCATCTCTTTGGTTTGGAAAGTAAGGGTATTAATTTGTCTGAGACCACCCAAATTACTTATCAAAAGATGGTAGAATTATTCCATAGAGAAGGTGAGCCCCAACCTCTAGTCACAATAAGTACCAAAGGGAAGAATAAGGGATTTCATAGAATGTGCATCCTTGAACCATGATGAACCACTATGGCATGGATAATTAAATACTTTACTTGTGATGGAAAAATTACTACTATGGTAGGGCCTCCTTTTCATTTATTAATCCATTTGTGCCATGGCATTGAAGACCCTGCCCTTAGAATTAATGTTCCTACATTATTGTGTGATTCAGTTGTTAGTATGATAGAAAGGTATAAGGTTGGTACTAGGCCATTGAAGCATCATGGCCTGATTCAATTAATCTATAAGTACCATTTATGTAAGAAGACAAAGGGAAAGTGGCATAATTTTTTACAAAAAATTGAGAATGAGAAATATGACACACATTGTGAAGTGGGAGAATCATCAAAGCGGGTGGTTCAGTCTACAAGGGAACCCTCCTCTGAAACCCTCAATGCTCCTGAACTTCACCAAGCCTCAATTAACTTTGGTGACAATGCACCGGAAACATCATTTAATATTCCAAAAATTCAAGAACAGCCAAATTTGGAGGTTAGCCATCCTGAAGAAGAGGAACCTCCTTGCAAGAGGAGGAAATAGACTAACATTTCCGCTCAGATAACCCCTCCTCTTCAAAGGAGCAAGAGATTGTCTGTTGGGTCAAGCAAAAATACACCTCTTGATGTATTAAATGCCCCTAAGAAGAGAAAATCAAGGATTGCAGACCAGACTGTAGATATCGACACCCCACCTGGTAGTGAAGAAATCAAAGAAAGTGAACAACAACCCGATCAATCTCCAAGGGTGGAGGTTGAGACTCTGTCATTCTTGAAGGAACAAGGTGAAGAAAGGGAACACTCACCCCATGATGCAAAAATTGATGATGAAACTATAAGACAATTTTCTTCTTTTGTTGATAAACTTGTTGAGTCTAGTTCATTTGATGTGCTTGATGAAGGAAGTGTACCATATACTGAAGCTGGTGTAGATAAAGAAAATGATAATTTTCCTTTGTCTAGTAGTGTTTTAAATGAATAATTTGAACAAATAAAAAGAGAATTAGAGAAATTGAATGTAGAAATTGTTGAACTAAAAACTCAATTGCAAAGAAATGAAGAGAAAATAAATCAACAATAAGAAGAAATTGAAGCACATAATGCAATAATAGGGAAAAGAGATCAAGAGATTGTAAACTTAAAAATTCAAGTTGAACATAGAGACAACATGATTGAGCAATTACAATTTCAAATATAGCAAAGAGATGAAAAAGATAGAAATTATGTGTCTAAGATTTTTGAAAGAAATGAAGAGATTGAGAAATTAACAAACAATTTTGTGCAATTAGTTTATGCTTTTGAAGAAGAGAGGAACAAATAGAAAATTCAATTGAATGCCTCTACAAGTAAAATTATGGAATTAGAGCAAGATTTATAGGAGTACACCAATAAACCTACTATGGGGTCCAAAGAAATACAGACTGAGCCAACTATGACAAAGTGGTTTCAGGTAAGAATACTTCCACTGCTCATAAAATGGATGGAAAGGTGTTACTTCCTAGGAGAAATGGCTAAAGATAATGCTCGATTAAAAAAGGAGTTGGTATTGCTAAAATAATCATTTGATAGGATTTACAGGGCTAAACAAGATGCTTGCCAAATTGGTGAGTTATTGCTAACATGTAGAAGACCATCTAGATTGTATGCCATGTTTCTTAATGAACAAATTCTAAGATGGAAGTTGCTTCAAATCTACAATAACCAACCATATAATCCTAATGATAAATAATTTGTTAAAATCTTTGTTGAATCAACTCTTGAATAGCAAGATATGCTATGTGAATTCTTTGTTCATAATTTACTTGTAGAGGAATGCACACATTTCTATTTTAATCTCTTTGTTGGTGAGGTGCAGTTGAGATCATTTCTCTCAACAATGAGAAATCAAATTCATTGGCAAGAGAGATCAAAAGAATATCTAAAGGCAGAGAAAACTGTTGGATTAAAGATGAGATTCCCATATAGGAAACCTTTTGCTTTCAAAGCACAATTTCTGAATTTTAAGCTACAGGAGGTTATAAAAACTAAATATAACAACAATCTTTGGTTGTGTTATGACCATTTCTAGGAACATGGACAAAAGCTTGTAGGGAAATCCTGGCATGGGTGTGAGGAAAGGTATACTCCTCTCCCCATATATCTCAAAAAGAGGGAGATAATGTCACCTCTTAACATTAAATGGTCATACGGAAGGGTTGTGGCACTAGCCAATATTCTTTCACGGCTGAAGATTGATTGGATTGGTATGAGGTATAGGCCTCCTTTGCTACTTTCACCACCTCCTACCTTCTACATTAATACAAATCACAGTGATGATAATTTTGAGAGATGGAAAGCAAGGATAACTCTGCATCAAGGTTTTATGTTGGAACCCGAGGATTTTGACAAGCAGGCAGATGATGTATATGACCTTAGTGCCAAGTGTGAAGAACAGAATGGAAACAGGGGAAATGCGGGACAGGGTCAGCAACAAAGAACAGGAGGGCCTGCTTAGGCTTAGGAAGGGGAGGAAATGATGAGGTAAAAAATAACCTCAATGATATCAGTGACTAAAAACCCTTTCCTATATTTTTCCAACCCTTTTACTCTGTCAGTTAACAACCTTTAGGGTTAATAAGCGCTCTCTTTTTGAGAAATTGTATGAGCTTTATTTCTTTTAATTAATATGAATTAGCTAACCCGTGCTGACTTAATAGTGTAGATTTTGTAGAAGTAAATAGGTTTCTCGGTACTCATGTCCAGCTAAAGGAATTCAATGCAAGAATTTCAGCATTCAAGACTCAATGCACAATCCATAAAGGCTGAAGACATGCGTCAAAAGTTTAGGTATCGAAATTCTAGGGCATTGATGTATCGAGGCTTTTATAGTTGTTTTAGTATTTTTTGTTAAAAAGACTTATGGCTTTGTTATGAGCCTCTTTAATGTTTTATTTTTAAACTCATTTTATTAGTTTGTTAAGATAGTTGAAAGACTTTTTCAGAGGCACTTCCCACCACCTGAAATCTAGGATTCTGGTAACAGTTTTTATAAATATGTAATTTTCATAAATGAAAGACACACAACAAAAGAGTATTATTATGTTGTCGTAATGAATCTCTGAATCATGTTTTTGTATTACACTCTTAATATGAATAAAGCAAAGTTGGTTTACCTTATTCTATTTTGCTAAGTGTTGTGAATGGAATTTTACTAGATAGAGTAGTTCTAGAGATATCAGTGCATGTGATCTGAGTTAGACTTTAGAAGAACCCACGAGTCGGCCACTCAAGGGATTGTAGGAATCAGTAGATAAGTATTTTTACTTTCAGTATTTCATTACTTCTATTTCGTAAATGATAAAGTGTGAAGTCGAGACTCTTGTAGCTCTATTAATTAAAGTTTTGGTGCACCTTTCCTTCTGTCGAGTTTTAAGTTAAGAGATTGTTTCCTGTTTACTGTTAAGTTTATTAATTCATAGTTAGTCAAATTTTTCATAGTTTCTTTACTTGTTTTTCTTCTTCATCAATTTATACGCTTATTAGCTTAGTCATTTCAATGCTTTCTAGTCTAGTTGTGATGTTGTTTAGGTTGATATTTTCTTGTTTTCTAGTTTAATCATTTCAAGCTTTCTAGTTTAATGGCCTTTAGATTTAAGTTTTCTTTCAGTTGTTCCACTTACTTAGAAAATCCGAGAGAGTTAGCTGAGGGATCTTCCTATTGCATATAGCCTTGAACACTGCCCGTTTGATATTTGTTGTACTTTTCAACTAAAGAGATAGGTATAACGACAGTCTATCAGCATGGTGTCGGCCTGAGCTTCCATCAGTGGGGCTTGCCAAAAAAATGTTCGAAGGTTTATGCAATGTGGCACACGGGCGGGGCTTAGAGAGGGAACAATGGGGAAAAGCATTTCAAAATCCCGTGTTGCTAACACGTGGTGAAGCGGATGAAAGCGCGACCAAAAAGGAGCTCAAGGCGTTTTAAGAAATACAGCACATGCGGCCAAGGCTTTTACAAAGCCAAATACAAGTTAACCCGAAGGGAGCTTCGTGGATTATTTAATCCACATATTAATAGTAGAAATTGATAATTTAATTAAATAATGTTAACTATTTAATTAATTGGTTAGTTCAAAATGATTTAGGAAGAAATGGTGTCAGTTAATCGGAATTAAATGCATAGTATCAATCAAGACTTTTTAAGTGTCTACAAGGACTGATTTCATGAAAGTCTTACTGGATTCACTATTGGTTTTACCAAGAAGTTTACTTGTAGAACTAAATGGCATGGCTTCACTTCGAGGGTGGATAAAATATGGAGCTAAGTTCACCCATAGAGCAGAAAGGCTCGCTTCAATTCTCTAGAAAGATTATCAATTTTATTTTGTGTTGGGAAAGCTTAAGATGTATCGGGGTAAGTGCAAGAAGTTGAGTCCACGAAACATGGAAGTTTTTGCCTTAGCCAAAAAAATGAAATCGGCATTGCAAAAATAGGATCTCGTTTTTAATAAACGGGATCATGTTTTTTAATAAACGGGATCCCGTTTAGGTTCGGGATCCCTTTTTTTTTTATAACGGGATCTCGTTTAAAACAGGATCCTGCTTTTCAAAAAACAGGATCCCATTTTATAAAAAAAAAAAATTGAAAGTTTTCAAACGGATCCCATTTTGAAAAGTTTTGTTTTAGAAAATGTCCATTTTGAAATTTTTCAAACGGATCCCATTTTAGTTTCCAAAATAGAAATTTTCCATTTTGGCAATTTTCAAAATGGGATCCCATTTTGCAAAACGGGATCCCATTTCACAAAAGCATAAAAAAATCTAAAACAGGATCCCATTTTTTAAAATATGAATTTTTGGTCGGGTTTGTGCTTTGTTTTTTGGTTCAGGAAAAGGTTTGGGGATCCGAACCTAAGCCTTGGACCTAGTTTACCTACAAGTTGAAGGTCCTAGCAATGTCACAAGAAAATAGTGACTTTGGGCATACATCTAAAGACATGTTTTGTAGAAATTTTTGACAAAATTAAAACCAATTATAGATGAGACAGTGTAGATTATTTGTAGTAGCGGATGCACATTGGGCTCAGACAAAATATGGAAAAGTCTGTGGTGGAGTAAAAGCCACCTGTTCCTTTGCAGAGAAAGGAGCTTGGTGGGAAATCCCCATAGACACGGAAGAAAAAAACTAAAGGCTGGCACTCAAGGTGATTGGAGAGGTAGATGCAGTAGGACGGACCAAAGATTGATATGAGAGAAAGGAAGGACATAAATGTACTAGGTTGTCGAAGACTTTGACCTGTGGCTCGTTGTACCAGTCACTTGCGAGCTCTCTCCTTGAGTGATGTCGATATGCTACCTCTTCTGAGGTGGAGAATGTTCTAATTCTATGACCTCTTCAGACTGTTCAGGCATTCTGGATCTCTTAAATACCCATGATTGTGGCAGTTTGACCTTCACACGGGATGTAGTTGTTCGTACATTCGGGGAACCTTCGGCGTGTTGTTCCCTAGCTTCATCGCCCTCAGTTTCTTCTTCCTCCCCCGCTTCCTCAACACTATCATCACTATCATCATACCCCCTGTTCCAAAGATCATTAAATTTTTAATCCATGTTAGTATTTCGGAATGGGGCATCGAGACATCTAGTCTCTTGATGATAGATCCAAAAGATGGCAATCTTCTCTTGACTCCACTCGTACCTTTTGGCTAGTTCATTAAAAAGGGTGGTCAGGATTTTTTACTTGTTGTTAGTCTTGGCCAAAGAGAAATAAAAGGAATTACAGAGCAACCTTCGATCTTCAGTGGGAATATAGGCCAGGTCTACAAGGACCTTCATGTTTTTTGACTACGTATTATGACGTTCTTCCTAGTAGGGTCAGAGGTTGTGTTTCACTTTAAACTTTATGTTTGCTAAATCATTGTCAGGATTATAATCCCATTTATCCTCAATCAATACTAGCCCCACATGGGAAATTTTTGCTAATAACATACCATCTGCCTGCTTCCTTTCCATTATAACCCTACCAAAGCTTTTGGGACATTTGAAAACTCCCTTCTTATTCTTTCCCCCATGAAAGATTTTATCAATAAGTGACAGCTGCCTAAACACCTCAATGGCAAACATCTTGTTCATGACACAGAATGGCAGTCGGTAGGGCTCCTCAATGAAACCATGCAACTTGACCAATAAAAAATTCTCATCGAGGAACCAGTCAAAGGGAGGAAGAAAACTTCACACCCATCCCACCTGCTCAGCAAAAAAATGATAACACCCGACCTCTCCGTCCACATCAAAATCTTGCAATATTGGAAACAAGAAGGACCCAAAAAATGCATAATAATCATAAGTTGCAGAAAGGAGAGGGGTCCACACAGAAACTAGCCTACAAGCCCCACTTTCATTGAAGATAGATAAATTCATATGTCTTTGAAATAAATCAAGGTTTTGGTGTAAGAACATATGAGCAAGAAAAGATGAGAATCTGAACTTATCCTGTGATTGATATTCCCTAAATTGATCCAGCATCTCTAGACAAATGATCTTCACGAAGTCGTACCAAAATAGGGAATGTTATTTCCTTAACTAGAAACCCAAACCCATTTAAAATTTGTATACCTCTTGGGCACTATTCATGCCATAAATGAAAGCTGCCATAGAAAAGACATCCTACAAGTCTTGGTTGAAGGCATTGAGCATGACCGGAAACTGTAGCGGGTGCTTATCGTCTTTGTGCCTTCTTGTTTTCATGTTAAAAAACTGTAGGGCTTGGTTCCTGCTTCTCCAAAATTTCTCCATGTAATCCACAGTGAACTTCTCAAATGCCTCCACTCCTTGTAAAGTAGGGATACACAACATATCCCTAATAGCATCAGCTCTAATTACTACCCTTAGGTCTTGGCCGACTATGATGCCAATATCTGGGTCAAAATTTTGGGAACACTAATGAATCAACTCTAGGAAATGGTGCACCAAAGGGACCACATGTAGTGGGAGACCACAGAACCATAGCCTATATTCCACAGAGTCCCTGTTTCCATCCTCTTCGGCCTTTTTCATTCTTTCACAAGCCCCTTTCCTAAGATTCTTAGGGTTTGTTTTGAGGTCAAGTTCATAAATATTGTCCCACTCTTTTGCTATCTAGATTTTGTTTATGTGGCCTATCTTCTCCACGGTCCATGTATGGGGCCATCTCGGCTTCACTAGCATCCCTAGCATGGCATAAGAGATGTCACTAAAAACATTTACCCACGACATCATCTTCATGGCATCAGATAAGCTTACAACCGGACCTTCTTGCACTGTTATTTTAGGATTCTACGCCATACTTCCCAAATGCTTTATCTCTCTTGACCCAACAACATTATTTCTTGCCTTACAAAATTACCCTTCTTCGAAACACACCAGTATTGGATGAATGGGACCCAAACAAAAAATACCAATACAAGGCTTTGCATCGAACACAAATTCAGATGGATTCTTGCTCTTTAATTGGGTTCGACTCATTCAAGCACAGTGCATCTTTATCAATTATTTCTTTGAACCTGGTTGCTTTGATTATTCTCGCATCACACTTGGGTTTTTCTCAGCAAGCTATGTATTTATTTTTACTCTCAATGCTTTTCCTTCGTATGTATGTTTCTTTTTCTAAAACCGAAGTTATAAACAACGGTTTCCTTTAGCAATAAATTTGGCATGCAATCACCAACTCATCCGTTCATATGAAATGAACTCCTATCTCTTTGAAAAGACAAATTCATAATGATAATTTAGCCACTATGTCCTACAAAGCCATCTCCTAGGAAATTGAGCCGAGAATAAAAGAGACATGAAATTTTTTGCATGCTTTTTCACTTAATAACCTTAGCCAAATGATTTGGCTAAAAGGTGTAATAATTACACAAAGAGATTTGAAATGATCCTTGGAGGCTGAGAAACGTTTATAGCTAGACACCTGGTTCTTGACCGTGCAGATTTCCACTTGCACCTATTGCAAGTTTTAGTTGATTAATTATCTCACTTAATTCACACACAACTATCCTTTGGATGGGAATTTTGAGTAATCTCGATCAGCCTCATCTTATCGTACGTAACACATATAACCTAGTGAGAAATTTGAGCTTGCAACTCTGGTGGGTTTTTTGAGTTTACAACTCGATCAATCATCGTGCTTATCACACACATTCTACCCTAGCTACCTCTATAAATAGACCTAGGGACAACCACAAAATCCATACTTGGTAATTGGGTTTTTTGATAACAACAATGGATACTCCCATTAGGCTTACTAGCAATAAGTCTCAAGTAAATTTTCTAGGCGAGATTTCTCACCATTGTTTAAAGCGAATAACAAGTAATAAACATTCTTTGGCCATTATTGCAATAAAGTGGGTGCTAGGTAGGGATTTCCTAGAATATGAAGATAAGTACAAAGTTAACACTAATGTATGTTCTCATTTCATTGCCTCCTTGCTCGATATTTAGGTGCCAAAGGAGATGATACTACAGCTTACCAAGGCAGTTTTTTCCCAAGATTTATCTCGGTGAGCTTGGGGAAGTTGTGACAAATGTCGTGTATGGCCTTGGGCTTCCAACAGCTAGTGACCTTCGTCGATATGTTGAGAAGGATGCAGTGGTGCCATGGGTACCATTTCTAAGTGGATTATGCAAGATGAGTATTGATGAACACCACCAAATGGTGTCTCGTGCAAGCCACTTCTTGATGAGGTGCTACAATGTAGAGCTCTTCTACGACATGGGGTGGTATACGGACTTTAGGAACCTGGTGTACCCACCACCTCTTATCATTTTTGTTGACACTCTTGTTGATGTTGTTGATTTCACTGTCCCTGCTAATGATGAAGTTCCTCCTAAATGAATAAAACTTTTCCTTCTCCATTTTTGTATATATGTCTCAAAATTTTATAATATATATACTCGAAAATCCTAGCTTAACAACCATTTTGGATTATAAATTTTGGAGTACATAATACCATAAATAAGGAATATATAGCTTTTGTTAAGCTTTGTCTCCATTGCTTTCCCTTTCCTTCTATTGTTCATGGGTTCCACTTAAAAGCTCGGTCGAACAAGACACAAAAAGGGAATAACTACATATTCACATATTTACACATGTCAAAGGGTTAATAAAGCTAATTGAACAATTTTAAGTGAATTCAATTGACAGGAATTCCTAATGCTTCTTTTTCCATATTTTCTAGTTTGAATTCATTGTGTTGCTTACATTCGATGATGCGGAAGGGTCCTTCCCACAGACTATCAAACATACCATGTTGCCTAGGTTTTGCGGCTCTCTCGTTTAATTTGAGTACCAAATCTTCGCGCTTAAGACCCTGGTTGGAGGCCTTTTTTTTTAACCATTTCTTAGCCACATGTTGATGGTTGCACATGGCCATTAGGGAATTTTCCCTTTTTTCTTGGACTTCTAATAGTTCAGCTAACTGAACCTACATGGATCCATTTTGTTCTACCTCTAGATACTTTAGAAATTGTAGCACGAGAATCTCCATAGAGACAGGGAGCAATGCTTCCTTCCCATATACCAGCTCATATGGTGAAGTCTTTAAGACTTGCTTTGGGGTTATGCGTTCTTCTCATAAAGATGCTTTGAGATTCAAATGCCATTCTCTTTGATGCTCTGACCCAATTCTTTTGATGATTCGGACTAAATTTTTATTAGTCGACTCAATTAGACCATTCCCCTATGGGTAGTAATTTGAAGAGGTTTTTAAGAATATTCCATGATTGAGTGTGAATTGACATACCTTCGAACCCAAGAAGGCTTTTGCATTGTCAGAAATGATGGTCTTGGGCGGGCCGAACCTTGTTACTAGCTCTTCTAGGAAATTTTCAATCTCTGCTTTCGTTGAATTCTTCAAAGGCATGGCCTCGGTCTATCTAGTAAAATATTTTTTGGTTGTGAGAATTCATCTATGTCTAGCGTTGGAAGTGAGATTAATCATTCCGATAAAATTCAGGCACCATTGTACAAAGGGCTCTTCAACCACTATTGGTTTTAGCGGCATGGCTGAATTTTTCCTTCTTCCTATGAAGAATTGGCATTCTTTGAAGGATTTGACTAAGGCATATGAGTCATTGAGCAGTGTGGACTCAAAAAATCCGCACAAATGATTTTAATGGCGGTGGTTTTTATAGAGAAATATCTGCCTATTGGACTGCTATGGAATTGACTTGGAATTTTTTACTACTATTCTCGGTTCACACACCGTAGAATAATACCATTGAAGTTCCTTTTGAAGAGAACTCCTTCAATCAGCACATAACCATTGTTCTATAATCTATAAAATTTCCTCTTCTGAGAAGGGAGGTTCACCAAGTATTTCCCAGTCTACATGAATCTCATTGTGTCTACTACCCAGCAGCCTTCAGACTCAGGTTCATTTAGCAAAATTAGTTTGGGTTCTTCCTCTTCTATTACTACTTTTTGGTCTTGTACCAAATATTTGCATAACCCTCTTCCTCACATGGTTTTTGTGGGCTTGATATCGATGTCATATTCTAGGATCTTTGTTATCCAGTTGGCCTTTTCTCTATGATTTATCCTTCCATTGTGTACTCGCGTACACTGGAATGTGCTACAAATACGACCACCTTGCTACAAGATATAAGGTGTCATAATTTTTTAAGGCCTTTGACGATGGAAAACACTTGTCTCTCGATGAAATTGTATTTTGTCTCATAGTCCTTTAAGGTTTGGGAGTGGAAATTTATCAAGTGTTCTCCTTTTCCTTCATCATCCTTTTGAGTTAGAACAGTAGCGATGCTAGATCGACTACTGAACACATACATTATGAAATCCTTTGATAATTCTAGGCTAACCAACACAAGGGCTGAAACAATACCTCTTTGACTTTCTCAAAGGCTTTTGTAACTTCTTTCATCCATTTGAATAACTGATCCTTCTTGAGCATCAAGGTGATTGGCCTAATTAATCCTGCAAAATCTGAAATGAATTTGCTTACAAAATTTACCTTCCCTAGGAAGGACTAAAATCCTTTTTTGTTCACTGGAAGGGGAAGTTCCTTGATCGCCTTCACCCAATCTGGATCGATAGCAACTCCATCCTTGGACACTACATGTCCCAATAATTTTTCTTGAGGCACTCTAAAGACACATTTTTTGGGGTTCAGGGAAACCCCGAACTCTTGGAATTTTTGAAAAACCATTTCAAGATGATCAAAATGGTCATGTTTTGATTTAGAGAATACTATAAGATCATCCAAGTAGATTAAGATGATTTTATTGATCAACTCTCTAAAGGCAATTTCCATTGCTCGCTAGAGGGTAGCTCCTGCATTTGAGAGGTCGAAAGGCATTTTTGAATAGGTGAACATTCCCTATTTGGTAGTGAGCGTCATTTTGTGTTGATCATCTTCTTTGACTCGGATTTGATTGTAACCGAAGAAACCATCTAGTAGAGAAAGCATCTCCGAGACAGCCACTGTTTGTAAGATAGACTCCATAGAAGGCAAGGGGTACTGGTCCTTCAGGATGCTCGGTTCAAATCTTGGAAATCAACACAGAGGCAGATGCATTGTCAGAGATGATGGTCTTGGGTGGGTCGAACCTCATTACTATCTCTTCTAGGAAATTTGCAATCTCTAATTCAGTTGAGTTCTTTAAAGGCATGGCCTCGATCCATCTAGTAAAATAATTTGTGGTCATTAGAATCCATCTATGTTCGGCGCTAGAATTGGGATTAATCATTCTGATAAAATACAGGCCCCATTGTGCAAAGGGATCTTCAACCACTATTGGGTTAAGCGGCATGGCCAAATTTTTCCTTCTTTCTATGAAGAATTGGCATTCTTTGTAGGATTTGACTAAGTCATATGAGTCATTGAACAGTGTGGACCAAAAACATCCTGCGTATATGATTTTGATGGAAGTGGTTTTTCCAGAGAAATGTCCACCTACTGGACTACTGTGGAATTGACTTGGAATTTTTTGTGACTGCTCTCGATTCACACACCATAGAAGAATACCATTGAAGTTCCTTTTGAAGAGAAATCCTTCAATCAGCACATAATCATTGTTTTGTAATCTATAAAATCTCCTCTTCTGAGAAGGGAGGTTCACCAGATATTTCCCAATCTGCAAGAATCTCATTATGTCTACTATTGAGCAGCCTTCAGACTCAAGTTCATTTAGAAAAATTAGTTCAGGTTCTTCCTCTTCCATTGGTACTTCACAGTCTTGTGCTAGATATTTGCATAACCCTCTTCCTCACATGGTTTTTATGGGTCTAACGTCGATGTCATATTCCAGGATCTTTGCTATCTAGTTGGCCCTTTTCTCTATGATTTCTCCTTCCATTATGTACTTGTGTACAGTGGAATGTGCTACAAATACAACCACCTTGTTGCAAGATATAAGGTGTCAGAATTTTTTAAGGCCTTTGACGGTGGAAAACACCAATCTCTCGATGAAATTGTAGTTCGTCCCATGGTCCTTTAAGGTCCGAGAGTGGAAATATATCAGGTGTTCTCCTTTTCCTTCATCATCCTTTTGAGTTAGAATAGTAGTGATGCTAGATCGACTACTGAACACATACATTATGAAATCCTTTGATAAGTTTGGGTTTACTAGCACAGGGGCTGAAACAATAGCCTCTTTGAATTTCTCAAAGTATTCTCTAACTTCTTTCATCCATTTGAATAACTGATCCTTCTTGAGCATTAGAGTGATTGGCCTAATTAATCTTGCAAAATCCGAAATGAATTTGCTTACAAAATTTACCTTCCCCAGGAAGGACTGAATTCCCTTTTTGTTCATTGGAAGGGAAAGTTCCTTGATAGCCTTCACCCTATCTGGATCAATAGCAACACTTCCTTGGACACTACATGTCCCAATAATTTTCCTTGAGGCACTCTGAAGACACATTTTTTTGGGTTCAGCGAAGCCCCGAACTCCTGGCATTTTTGAAAAACCATTTCAAGATTATCAAAATGGTCAGCTTTTGATTTAGAGAATATTGTAAGATCATCCAAGTAGATCAAGATGATTTTATTGATTATCTCTCTAAAGGCAATATCCATTGCTCGTTGGAAGGTAGCTCCTGCATTTGAGAAGCTCAAAGGCATTTTTGAATAGGTGAATGTTCCCCATTTGGTAGTGAACGTCATTTTGTGTCAGTCCTCTTCTTTGACTCGGATTTGATTGTAACCGGAGAAACCATCTAGTAGAGAAAACATCTTTGAGCCGGCCACCATTTGTAAGATACTCCATAGAAGGCAATAGTTAGTGGTCCTTCAAAGATGCTCAATTCAAATCCCATAAATCAACACAGAGGCAGATTCCTTTGTTCTTCTTTCAGACTAGAACCGAGTTAGACACCCATGTGTTATACTTGATCGAAAAAATTATTCGGGATTGGATCAATTTCCTCAGTTCTTGCGCCATAAGCAACTCAATCTTTGGGTTCACTGGCCTTTGCTTCTAGCAGATAGGCTTTGCACCTTTCATTAGCTCTATAGTATGTTGAATGATTCTGGGATTATATCCCTTGAGTTCATTGTATGACCAAGCCACTACTCCTTTATACTTTTCACAAAAATGTGTAAGCATGTCCTTGTCGTGTTGGCAAACTTCCTTCCCAACCTTTAGTTTTCTTCCATCTCCGACCTAAAGAATGGCATAATAGCTTTTGTCTACTACAAACTTCCTCTTGTCATTTCTCGCATCATCACAATCGAATAGGTTTTTGAGAGTAACTAGGCCTTTCAGAAGCTTGTTGGACCTCAGCTGGATAATTTTCCCCTCATATGCTTCTTCAATTTTTGGTTGGAACTAATTAGCAAACTCTCTCGAATGTTGGATGAATGAGTCGATGTAGCATCGCTTTCGAACACTTTCCAACTCAGGTCGTTGTCAGGAATTGAGGGTTGGAAAATAACTCGCACATAGTGTATGTTCTCAATCAAATCGGAGGCAGGGTCAAATTGGGATCCTATTGTCGCCATGTGATTTGCAGCTGCATTTTGCTCTCTAGGCATCACCTAAATATTGAAAGCTTCAAAACCTTCAATGAGGTCCCAGACCCTATGTATATAGGATTACATGCGGACATTATTTATCGCAGAGACCTCCCAGACTTGATTAACTATAAACTCAGAATCTCTGAACACCCTTATTTGTTTTATGCCCATTCGCTCTGCAAGGCTTAAACCTTGTACAAGGCCTTCATATTAAGCTTCACTGTTTGAACAAGCGAATTGAAATTGAAAAGACCTGAGAGTATCTTCATGGGATGGAGATGTCAAACATATCTTGGCACCTACACCAACTTTACACCTTGCTCCATCAAAGTGCAGTGTCCATAGCTCTGAGGTGTGATTACATTGGGGATCCTTCACAACCTTCAGAATCACTTGATCCTCATTGTAGATCACATAAGTCCCCAATCCAGCTGCATGATAATAGTTGAAAGGATCAGTGTCAACAAATTTACTCAAGAGGACTTCTTCTTCATCATTATTCTAGTCTCCAGTTACTTTCTCATCCTCAAATAACTCGGTGCAATACGTTTCCTCTTTGGTGATAGAGGTATGGGTAGCCTCAAAATTTATCATTGCTTCATCTACTACATGTTTTGGATGCAACGGTTTGGAAAACAACTTCATCTCGGTGCCATGCTTAGTTATAATAATTATTTGTGACCAATCTAAGGAAAGGTACCCACCTAGCTTGGCAGTAAATTCTCGGGATAAGAAAAGACTGAACATGGGAGGGACATCAATGATCACAGTATCCTGTTTAATCGTGATGCTAGGGGAGGCAAACAAAGTTAGTGGAAGGTTCTTAATGACACCTAAAGTATCAACCTTATTTCCATCCAATTGCATAACCACCTTATTTAAAGGTTCATAGCTAAGTCCTAAGGCTTCATCTATTTGCTTGGGTGTGACTGTAGTGCTAGCACCAAATTCAATCATAGAATTATGCAACAATTTTTTGCCCACAATAAGGGTTAAGAAAAAGGGCTTTGGATTTTGCTTATCCTTACCTTTTTCTAAGGAATCCTCTACATTATTTGTAAGGACTTTGGCCTGAGGTGATGGATCAACGGTCTTTTCTTTGGATGGTTGCTCTATTAGTTTTGTACTTGTACCCTCCCATAGAGCTTTCTACAAGATTGAATTCTACTTTGGAATAGCTAAGATATCCCAAAGGGATACATTAGCAAAGGATTTCTTCAACTATTCCACCATATTGAATGGCAGTGGAGTCAGAGACTTCTATTCTTTAGGCCTTGTTATAACAATTTCCTTGCATGGCTGCGGTTGCGGAACAACTATGGAAGAACAACGAGCTTGGCTGGGGATTATTTTGGGCTATGGAGTGACCAGTTCACCCGTGAATCTCATCTTTGAGTGAGTGTTATAATCTGATTGAACTTGCTAGGTCTCTGATGTGGATGCCTCATTTGCAAATGTTGCCTCTTCTCCTTCCATCCACGAGAAGAGTGCATGATCGGGAGCTATGTCAGTTTCTTGCTCCAAGGAAATCCCTTACATTTGAGCGGTAAGCACCACATTTTCCATTTGTGGAGAGGTATATGCATAACCTCTTAAACTCGACGCGATGCCTTGGATTCTTTGTTCCACCACCTTCTGCTATAAATTTCCACGCGGATAATTTTGGGGCATATGTGCGTCATTGCAGAGGAAGCACCAGGGGTTGATATCATCCACGAGATTATTTTTCCCTACTACAAACTCTCTATTCAAACTTGGTGGGACATTAGGTAGTGGAGTAGGTATTAGAACCATCTGATTACTCATTTGAGTCTGTGGACTCGCGCGCAAGCCTCCTTGGAACTGGTTCTACTAGTAGGAAGGTCTTCCACCTTGGTAATTTTGGTGAGCTACCTTTTGGGGCATGGACTGATTCCACTTGATGGTAGTTATTTCATTTGAGATACTTTGCAGCAACTCCTTGACATCGCTCATCTAATCCCTGGAAGAGTTAGATGTAGAAGCAATGTTTTGCGATGTGCTCGGATATACATACATAGATTGAGGAGGAGAAGGTGCACTGATTGAAGCTATCTCTGAGGTGGGAGCTGACAATTCTATAAACATAGGCATTATGGGCCGAGGTGGTAGATTTTTGGAATCAATTAGATTGTTCTCTGTTGTAATGATAATGTTATACGTGTCAGACAAGGTGTTCCCACCAAGAGACTGAATCATCATTGAGATGTCAACGTTGATAGATTTTAGGTAGAACATGAATGCCAAATCAGGAGGCGGGCGGATCATGGTCTGGATCCTCTTCCAAGTTGTATGGAACCTAGCATTGAATTCAGTCATGGCCTCTTGAGGGGCTCGCTTGATAGTCATTAGCAGCTAGAAAAGCGAGGACCAATCTTCGTTGTTCGAAAACCGCTCATTAAGTTGGAGGATTTGTTAATGTTGATTAGAAAGTGATTTAGGATTAATTAATTTAGAATTAATTAACTTGAATGGGTTAGGGGATTATGACATTTGATTTGATTTATTTAATCAAATGAGAGGACTTAGGGGGATTTAATTAAATGATTTGATTTAATTAAATATGATGAAAATTAGTTAGAAGGGTGAATTAATCTAATAAATTTAATTATTTGATTGTGTTGACACCTAAAATTTCTAGGCAAACAGCCTTATGGGAAACTCAATAAATGGGGAACCAATTGCACTAAACTGAGTAACCTTCGGGTTTTTAAAGAATTTGGCTCTTCCTGTAATTGGGGGTTGGAAAGGGAAAAGGAAGCAGATATAAAATAAAAACTAATTCCTAAGGCGATGTGCCAAGATGTAAGTGTTTAGTCATAGAAACCTTCCTTTCGGATATGGTTTGAGGACCTGTTCAATAATCTACTATGCTCGAGAATGATAGAAACATAAATGAAAACCCTAAGCAATTTAACCAGATTACATAATATAATTTCCACACATTTATTGAATAAGAAGAGTTTGAGACATGATCCCAAACAAAAAAATTCTATTGAAATTATAAACGTTACAGATAAACTACTCAATATAACAAATAGCACATTATAATGTCTTTCATCAACTAAGAAACGGAGAGGCCAAACAAGTGGCACAGTTTGTGAGTCTTAATAAAATAATCAAAACAATACAAAGGCTTAGAACTTTTTATTCTTTTTTCCATAATTTTGAACCACCTCATAGAGCATTGCAGCAATATATATAGAATTTTCCCACCACCTCGAATTCACCACCTGAATAGATTCCTCATGCACGCGTCATCCTCTCATTGGATGAATCAAATACAAATCATAACAGAAAGATATTCAGTTTCCTCGAACAAAGTGCACTTGCAGAAAATGATGAATGTGGTGCCAAAGGTGAAGCAAAAACAATCTCAGAAAGACACATGTCTAACTGCTTGAAGAGTTGGCTAGGGCACATGTTGAAGCAACAAAACCTCCTTTTTGACCTTTTCTCTCTTATGATAAAAACTTATGTGGAGGTGACACGTGGAGAAGCGACGGGGGCTTATATCCATCTTTCATTTCCTTGGGATGCAATCCTCGTGAGGATGACATGTGGAATGATGTTGGCCTAAGCTTCCATCAGTGGGGCCCGCCAAAAAAATGTTTGAAGATTTATGCAATGTGGCACACGGGTGGGGCTCAGAGAGGAAACAATGGGGAGAAGCATTTAAAAATCCCGTGCTACTCACACATGGAAAAGTGGATGAAAGTGCGACCAAAAAGGAGCTCGAGGCATTTTAAGAAATATAGTGCACGCGGTCAAGGCTTTTGCAAAGCCAAATACAAATTAACCCGAAGGGAGCTTCATGGATTATTTAATCCATATATTAATAGTAGAAATTATTGATTTGATTAAATAATATTGATTATTTAATTAATTGGTTAGTTCGGGATGATTTAGGAAGAAATGGTGTTAGTTAATCAGAATCAGATGCATAGTATCAATCAAGACTTTTTAAGTGTCTACAAGGATTGAATTTGTTAAAGTCTTATTGGATTCACTACTAGTTTTACCAAGAAGTTTACTTGTAGAACTAAATGGCATGGCTTCATTTCAAGGGTGGAGAAAATATGGAGCCAAGTTCACTCATAGAGAAAAAAGGCTCACTTCAATCCTCTAGAAAGATAATTGATTTTATTTTGTATTGGGAAAGCTTAATATGTATCATGTGTTTGTTTGAATTGTTAGGAATCTATACCCAAGTTTCCTTGTATCATGCAATTGTGTTCTGACATACCCTGTAGAAAAAGAACAAGCAGAAATTAGCATATAGATTAATCTTTCTAATGTTTAAAGTGTCACATTTTTCCATTTTAAATTTGGGTTTCCTATTTTTAATAAATTTTAATTGTTTATGATTTTGGTTATATGTGTTTATAGCTATACAGTTTTGGACTAAAAAACAAAACACAAAATTATTATTATTATAGAAATTACCATGAATCAAACAGGGTGAGTCATTAGTTTGTGGAGCAATATCTTACCATGAGCTACATAAGATACATTACCACTTACCAATGAATCTCAAGAGATCACTAGACTATAGTTTAAGTGGACTAACCTTGTATTATAGGATGAAAAAATCAAGTGACTTTTTTTCTTCAAGAGGTAAATTTTGCTTGCAGGATGTCATTTGGTTTAATTTTCCCTATGGATTTGAACATGGTCTCCAACATGAAAACCCTAATGATTTACCACTTGAACACACCACCCCATTTGAATTTTCAAGGTGTCATAATAAACATTTTGTTTTGGATGCAAAAATAGAACATGAAAAAATATAAATTTTGGAAAATCAACCTAGATCATAGATCATGCATGTTAAGTTGTTAGTTTGTGTAACTGTTTCTTACTATGATTTACATGAGATACATTCCCATATTTACCATTGCATATAACAAACTTAACAACTCTATTATTAGTTATATGACATAGAACTGTAGGATGGTTGATTATAATCACATTTGCATTAATGTTAGCAACATGAAAGCTAAGGTGGCTAATAAGATGCTTTTATGGACTACAGTAAAAAAGTAATTACATGTTAAAAATTTAAGTGAGTATACATGGTAAAAAAACTCTATCATGCTTTTCTTTCATCTTGGCTCTTAAGAGTAAAATATTGGGTACATCCCTTTGTTGGAGTAATATCCTAAGTTTCATCTTTTCTTATTTTGGAGTTGTGCTTTGATGAATTTTGAAGGTTAAGTTGTTTATTTATGTGAAAAAATATGTTTCTTTATGTTTTTATGGGTAATTTGTTTTGAGAAATTATGTGGTTTCTTACATGAAAAGGGTCTCCTGATTTCATTGGTTAAGGGTCATTGATTTTAAATTTTTAAGTAATCGTTTTAGCATAAGTTTATTGTTTGATAGAATCTCAAAAATGAATTTGGCTAGAAATATCAAAATGAAAAATAATAATCTTGATCATGGAACAAGGAGGTTGACTGTGTGGTAAGTGCCTAATTTCAACTTCCTACTAGCAATTACTAGATGTGCACTAGTTGATAATCCACATTCTAGGAGGTTATCTTATGTAGCATTAGTCGATAATCTAGTAATGTAGGATAGCCAAACACACCTAAAAGATTAGGTCTTCGGTTAGAAATTTGGTGGACTACTATGAGAAATTTTGAGTGGTAAACTATAAGATAACCAATACATGCTTTTGTTCAATCTTGGCTCTTTAGAGAAAAGTGAAAACAAATGGATGGACTGTCTCTTTATTTTACTCATAGGTTAATATATTTTATCACAAGTTTTTTATGCAATTTGTTGCTACCCTAATGGTAGGTTGTTAGTTGTTGGGTTCATGTGTATGAAATGGTTAAATATTGGTACTGAATAAGTTCATTTTTAGGCTCCATATTGTTTTCCAACTAATTTGTAACCACTAACTATTATTAAGGTTCTAAAATATATAAAAATGAGAAGAGTTTCTCCCAATTTTCTTATGGGTGTGCTAATGCTATCATTTTTTATTAAACTGTGTTAGAATCCATTATACTACGCTTACAATTTATGTGGTTAATTATGAGAGATGCAGCCTATGGGCCACAATTCATTTTCATTTGTTTGTCTTATGGTCATTTTCATTTTCCATGTTGGCTGCTTGTATTTGTGGTTCCAATTTAATTTTAAGTACTTGTTGTTTTTACTGCAATTGGTACAATTGCATAGAGTATTGACTACAAAATTGATATTTTCTACAGGTGATGTTTCTGACTCATTAAGTTATATGCTTGAAGTTACTATAGAGATCAATCTTTAGAGTATATAGTTGAGGGTAACAATACATATCAGAATTTTCTACAAAGGTAATAAGTAGTCGGTAATATAGATTGGGATGGTTAATCAAATGGGTTCAATGTTTCATGGTTCTTAAATTGGAGTTGCAATTGACTATCTTGCAATGCCTATAAAACATACTAAGATATTTCAATATTGTTCAGCCCAGTTTTGGCAGCAGTGGGGGTGAAGCATACTGCTAAAATTTGGAGCAGTTGGATAATCTATACTATGTTGGTTCAAGGCTGAATAAATTGAGAAATCGCACAGGGCTTGGCATTGCTGTAGTATTTTGACATTTTCTTCAAAGCAGTTAGCTTGTGACACTACTTCATTGAAATGGGGATTATTTTTAACTGCCACCAAAGAGAATTATAAGAATGAAATGTGTTATTTGCATCCTTTCTGTGAAAATTTTGTTGTTGTAACATCCCATGGGTGTGCTTAAGTTGTGATATTATCTCCATTAATTTGCAGCTATCATCTTAACTTGGATTTATTTTGATTCACAATGGCATTACCATGGATTGGTGTTTTATTGCAACCACCACCAGTAGTTTTCTTGACATGAAATAATTTGGTTTTCTTGACATTTTGTATTTGCTTAAGGAGCAAGCATATCACATCAAACAAACTTTTTGAAATTTATGTCCTTCAACCAATTAAAATATTTATTTATTTATCTTAAGGGTAATTTCATGTAAACTTTTTTTTTGAATGTGTGAATGTTGCTATCTCATTTTATAATGCCTTCAGTTTGCTATTTCATGTCATTCTTAAACCTCTTCATGACATGTTTATAAACATTTATTTTATAGGAACTTTTTAATTCTGGAAAAGTATGAAACTCCTCTAAACTCTAAAGTGTGATTGAAAATTCTAGTGCATTTATTTATATTGGAACTGATGCAAGAGCATCCAGTGGTGTAGGGAAATCTTGCATCACCCAAAAAAATGTTGTTTTCTCATTTTCTTTAGTTGTTTTGAGTCCCATGATGGCACTTAAAGGGTGTAAGACAGTCAAAAGTCAGAAAAGCTGAAAAATGGTCACTTACTATTTTCAGTAAGTTGACCTAAACGAGATCGTATGGACTTAAAAATTTACCCCAAGGAGCATAAATGAAAAATATTTTTGATGATGAAAGAATCATCTCAATACATTATACGGTTTGGGAGATATTGAATTTTTTGTCCCAAGAAATTTCTCCAATGCAACTTCAAATTCAAATATGAAAACCTTCACAAAAGGACCTGAAATAGCTCAAAAATTTGATGAACCGATCTTCGATGGATTTGATGTTGTAGATCTCTCCGAAAGCTTTCCAACGATATATTATAATAGCAAATCCGACACCAGGATCAAAATTTGTGGCCTCAAAAAGTTGCCCCACTAAAAAGTGAATTTCATTAAAATCTCTTCCAAGGCAAGAAATCAAATGGCGAGACTTTTGGCACCAAAACAAAAGGGAAAGTTACACTTTCTAGAACATTCTAGGGAAATTATTGGTAAAATAAAAAGGGTTAAGTGGGGGTTATAGAAGGTGGCTCCATTAGTGCAGATTGTGGCTCTGAATAATATGTTTTGTTTTCAGAGTTGATTTTCTTGTAATGAATCAAGCCCATGAGGCTGTAGCATTGAAAGTTCTAAATCTATAATTCTATTTTTTGAAAATAGTTGAAAGTGAGTTATTTTTTGTCTCGCATCTTCTGTGTTGGTATCTATTGTTGTGATATGTGAGGGTTTTGGGTGGTGTGGCCCTCATCAAGTCGTATCAGAGCGAGTTTTCTTGAGTGTGTAAATACATCGTTGAATGTGCAGTTTGCACCAAGACTTGTGGTTGTGAGTTTTTGAGAAAAGTGATCAAAATGCCTCCACGAAGAAACCTTGGTGGTGGAAGAAATGTTGTTATACCAAAAGAGGGTTTTAGAGCCCTATAGAGACAAGTTCACGCACTGCAAGAGGAGTTGCGTTGAGGCTTTGAGCCAAGAAGAGGAGATGAAAGTGAAGATGAAGCTGAAAATGAGGAACAATTCGAAGAAGAACAAGATGCAGTAGATCCAGAGCAAGTTAGATTATTCAAGGCCATCTCTAAGATTGGGAAAAGGCCAAAGATCTATGTTTCTACATTTTTTGGAAATCTTAACCCAGAAGAATTGATTGATTTGGATCAATGATATGGAGTACTTTGAGTATAAGGAGGTGGAAGATCTCGAGAGGGTCAAATTTTCTAAGACCAAGCTCAAGGGTCATACGAATATTTGGTGGAAAAAGGTACAACTAGAAATAAATTGAAGAGGAAAAGAGAAAATAACTAGATGGGATTGGATGGTGGACAAATTAAAAGAACAATTCATTCATGTGGACTATGAGTTGAATTTGGTGAAGAAAATGCAAAGGTTGAAACAAGCGGGAAAATTTGTCAAGGAGTATACAGAAGAATTCTACTATGTCCTGATTAGAATAGGCCATTATCAGGCCAACAAGGACAAAGTTGCTTGTTACATAAATGGGTTGAAGTCGAGTATTCAAGAAGAGTTGGGTCTAGTAAGAATGCCTACCATTGAAGATGCATATCATTTTGCTTTGAAGGTAGAATAAAATCTGAATAGAAGGTTTGAAAGCAAGCAAAGAGGTGGGGGTCATGGTGGAAAGACTAGTGGATGATCATATGGAGGTCGAAATGAATATCAAAAGAAGGGTGAAGGATCCAGTAGTAGCCAGAACCAAAAAGCAAATAACACTTACCATCCTCTGTTAGAGTAATTGGACATTTACTTTATTAATTAAACAATATTTGTTTAATTACGTAAAGTTCCCTTTTACCTCTTTTCACTTAAGCTAACATTAGGTGCATAATAATTAATTACTTTATTAATTATTATTGTGCAAGCCTAGGGTTTTCCTTTTTAGGGTTTTCATCTATATGTAGTTGAAAACTATCTTTTTGTATCATTATTCATTTTACATTTTCAGGTGAATACATTGCTCCACATTCTTAAGCATTTCCTTTGTTGCTTCTCTTTGCTTCTCCTTGTAACAGGTTATTTGCTTGCAAAGATCTTTTGGGCTTTTGTGGTGTTGTATTTTATCAACTCCTACATGGTATCAGAGCTTCAGATTTGCAGCTGCTTGTTCTTGTTTTGAAGATTTTTGGAGCTACAAGGGTTTGTTGCAAGCCATTTTTTATTGGAGCCGTCATCATTTTTGCTTCAAAAAAATCAGTTTTCACTCATTTGCAAGAAAAACGATTTCTGGGTTTTGTAGCCAGCGTCAAAATTTGAACTTGGTATCTTTTAGATTTTGCATATCTTGCATAGATCTGGAGAAAATTACTGTTGAAAAAACGGCGCGCGTCATTTTTCTCCTGGCTGAAAGTTAAAAAAAATTCATTTTCTCATATTTTGCTTGTTGGATCAAGAAACGATTTCTGGGTTTTGTTTCTAGCATCAAAATATTTCTGGGTTTTTATTTTTGTCTACAAACAGTGAGTAGATTTTCCAAAAATCAAGTTAGAAATAAACGTTTTTTGCTAGAAAATTCGTTTCCTGCAAGCTAAATTTAGTTTTTGAAAAATTCATAACTTTTGGCCACGGTGTCCGTTTTGCACAAACGAATAGGCGTTGGAAAGGTGTTATAGTGCTCTTTCTAGATCTACAGTCTATTTTATCAAAATATTTACTAGGTATTTTTTATTCAACTTTGTGTGTTTTTACACTTTGCTCAATTACTTGGTCATTCTAGCTCCTTCATGGGTTTTGTTTGCGTGGAATGGGTTATATTAATTTGATCTAAATGTTGTAAGGTCATATTTCTCATTTTTTTTCATTTGAAGAGTTATCATGGGTTTCTCTACTCACCCTTCAGTTGTTCTTCTGGAACGGGGTAATTATGAGTCATGGGCAAAGGGTATACTTACACATTGTAGGTGGCTTAATATTTTGCCTTATTTGTATGATCTCATACCTGAACCAGCAACTTTAGAGGGCAGATTAGCATGGGATATTATTAGAAATCACATTGCAAGAGTTATATTAACTAGTGTTGATCATGACACTGTGTTGGTTATATCGGACATTGATTGTCCTCACCCACTTTGGACACGTCTTTGGGAGCTCTATGGAGACCCTATTCTATCTCCATTCCCAGAGGATCCTGCTTCAGATTGTCTCATACCCATTGCTTGGTGAGAGAATACACCATTTGATCATGATACTTTAGAGGAGCTTGAGTATTTAGACACCCTTACTTATTCCGATGGATCAGAGGTTTGTCTCACAGTTCCTACTCTTCAGACTGAGACTTCATCAGCATCTCTTGTTGTTCTTGATTCAGTGCAGCAAGGGAATCATACATCTTCAGACATAGCTACTTTGGACTCTTATGTTGCAAACATATCTTTCTTGTTTGTTGAGTCCTATATTGCAGATTTGGAGGATTATTTTGAGGACATTCATCTCCTCTACCTTGATAGTCAGGTTATCACTATTCGCCCACCATTATCCGTGCATTCAGAGGTTGCATTTCAGTATTCTCCACATCAGTTTGGATTTGACATTATTTGTTTCAGTTCAGACAGTGAGACTCTTCAGCATCCTATCATGGCACACATTTTGAGACAGATTGGTTCATCATTCTTCACAGGGTTTCTTCGATACAGGTCCATGGATCCGTTTCTTTCCAAGGGGAGGAATATCATTTGCCGCTTCAAGATCTCCTTTTGGATTCTACATCAGGCATCAACCATTGTGACAGGAGTTTCTTCATTGTGGGGGGGCCTTCTTCTCTCTTTCTATCTCTCCTATGGAGACCATTGTACATGTACTTATATGATAGAAGTTGTTTATGGGGGGTATCATGTTATCCACCTCCTATCCTTCTTTCATTAGTGCATTGCATTCCTTCTTGCATTCTATTTTGGGGAGGAGTTTTGTTCCCACTGGGTTTTCTCCTTTACCCCATTTCATTTAGTTTGCATTGATTTTGTACATGGGTACCTGATCTGGCCTTGTTGTCGGGACCCATTGCTTTTGCTTTCATTAGCTTCTTCTAGGTTTTAGCTTCTCCCTATGTCTATCTTAAGGGGGGGTGTTAGAGTAATTGGATATTTACTTTATTAATTAAACAATATTTGTTTAATTACGTAAAGTTCCCTTTTACCTCTTTTCACTTAAGCTAACATTAGGTGCATAATAATTAATTACTTTATTAATTATTATTGTGCAAGCCTAGGGTTTTCCTTTTTAGGGTTTTCATCTATATGTAGTTGAAAACTATCTTTTGTATCATTATTCATTTTACATTTTCAGGTGAATACATTGCTCCACATTCTTGAGCATTTCTTTTGTTGCTTCTCCTTGTAACAGGTTATTTGCTTGCAAAGATCTTTTGGGCTTTTGTGGTGTTGTATTTTCTCAACTCCTACATCCTCGTGATCAAAATAATGGAGAACAAAGAGGAAGAGGAAGATCTAGATGAGGACCAGGAAGAGGAGGCTTTCATGGAACATGTTTCCAATCCAGAGAAGGGCATAGATCCTATGAGTGTCCTCAACATCAAGGAAGGAAAAATAGAAGACTTGAGGGTAATGCACAAGTTGCACATGTAGATGAAGATGATGAGTCTTCACATTTTGAGGATGCAGAAAGAGGAGAGGTTCTTGTTACTAGAAGAGCCTTGTTGAATGAGGAGAAAGAGCCAACTCAAAGGAAGAATTTGTTTTGCACTAGATGTAAGTGTGAAGGTAAAGTTTGCAATGTTATTATTGATAGAGGTAGTACTGATAACCTTGTTTCAGAAGAGATGGTTAGTAAGTTGCAGTTGGAGAGAAGAAGGCATCCGAATCCATATCGGATTACTTGGTTGTAGAAGGACCATAAATCTTTGGTAAATGAACAATATCTAGTAAAGTTCAAGATTGGAAATTACCATGATGAAGTATTGTGTGATATTATGCCTATGGATGTTTGTCATATGTTGTTAGGCAGACTGTGGTAGTTTGATCGACGAGCAATACATGATGGACATGCCAACACCTATTCTTTGACCAAGGATGGAGTTCCTCATAAATTGAATCCCTTAAAAGAGGCAGAAGAAAAGGTATGCAGTAATGCAAGAATTTGTTTGGTTGATGGTAGAAATTTTTTATAAGGTATGAGGCATGAGCATATGTGTTTTGCATTGATCCCTAGAGTTGATAAAGAAGATACTAATGAGGTACCAGTAGAGGTTTCAAATTTATTGAATGAGTTTCAAGAAATTGTTTCTGATAACGTACCTGAAGGTTTGCCTCCAATAAGGAAGATTATCCATCGGATGGATTTGATTGCTGGAGCCAATCTGACAAATAAAACAACCCATCGAATAACTCTAGAATGAAGAGTTGAACATTCAAGTACAAGAGTTGTTGCGGAAGGGATTGATTAGAGAGAGTTTGAGTACATGTGCAGTACCAACAGTACTAGCATCAAAGAAGGATGCAGAATGGAGGATGTGTACAGACTCCCAAGCTATCAACAAGATTACTATCAAGTTTAGATTTCCCTTGCCAAGGATGCATGATATTATGGATTGTTTTAGCGGAACTGAGTACTTCACAAAGATAGATTTGAAGAGTAGATATCACCAAATCCAGATTAGAGAAGGAGATGAATGGAAGACAGCCTTCAAAACCAAGGAGGGCTTGTACATGTGGTTAGTCATGCCTTTTGGGCTAACCAATATATCAAGCACATTTATGTAGTTTATTAATGAGGTATTGAAAGAATTTTTAGGAAATTTTGTTATTTTTTATTTGGATGATATTCTAATTTTCAATAAGACATTGGAGGAGCACCTAATGCATATCCGAAGAGTTTTTGAGAAGATAAAGGAAGAGAAGTTGTTGATTAATGTGAAGAAATGTAGTTTTGTGAAGAGGGAGTTATAGTGTATCCGAGATTTTTTGTCTCAGCAAGGATCTTAAAATGGATCCAAAGAAGGTGAGAGCTATCATTGAATGGCCTACCCCGAGGAGTGTTACAAAGGTAAGATCCTTTCATGGTTTAGCAAGCTTTTACATAAAGTTTATTAAGAATTTCAATAGTATTTGTGCACCTCTAACTGAAGCAATGAGAGGGGATAGAAAGGATTTTAAATGGACTATAGGAGCAACACAAAGTTTTGATATGTTGAAGAAGAAAGTCACAGAGCAACCTATTTTGGCACTTCCAAATTTTAATAAGGTCTTTCAGGTAGATTGTGATGCTAATGGCACTACCATAGGAGCTAATTTGAGTCAACAAGGTAAGCCTATTACCTATTTTAGTGAGAAGTTGAATGATGCTAAGAAGAAATTTGTTGTCTATGATTAGGAGTTTTATACTATAGTTCAGGCTTTGAAGAAATGGAGACACTATTTGTTGCTAAAAGAGTTTGTTTTATATATTGATCCCTAGGCTTTGCAGTATCTCAATAGTCAAGGAAAGTTAAATCAAAGGAACTTAAAATGGGTTGAATTTTTATAGAGTTATACTTTTATTTTGAAACACACGAGTGGAAGGTCAAACAGAGTTGTAGATGCCTTGAGTAGAAGGCAATTTTTTTTATAGAGATGAATATAGAGGTTGTTGGGTTCAATGAACTCAAGAGTTTGTATCTTGAAGATCCAGACTTTGTTGAAGCTTGGAAGGCTTGTTTGGAACCTGTTACATTAGATAGGACAAGATGGTTGGATTTCTTAATCCAAGATGGGATGTTGTTTAGAGGAAGCCAATTGTGCATTCCAAGGAGTTCTATCAGAGATAATCTAATCAAGGAGAAGCATAGTGGAGGATTGGCTAGACATTTTGATCAAGATAAGACTATTTCTCTTGTTAGTGAGAATTATTACTAGCCACAATTACAACATGTTAAGAATTTTGTACAAAGTTGCAGAGTATGTCAGATGACAAAAGGAACAAGTTAAAATACTAGATTGTATCAGCCATTACCTGTACCTGAAAGACCATGGGAGGACATTAGCATGGATTTAGTTCTTGGCTTGGACATAGAGAGGGCATGATTCCATATTTGTGGTGGTGGATAGATTTTCAAAGATGGCACATTTCATTTTGTGTCATAAGACCAATGGTGTTGTGCATGTTGTAGAGTTTTTTTTTCAGAGAGGTGGTGAGACTACATGGTCTACCAAAGAGTATAATTTCATATCAAAGATACCAAATTTGTTGGTTATTTTTGCAGGACATTATGGAAAAAGTTGAAGACATATTTTAATTTTAATTTTGCACATCATCCACAAGCTAATGGACAATCAAAGGTGGTGAATAGGAGTTTGGGTAACTTGCTAAGATGCTTAGTAGGAGATAAGCCCAAGGGGTGGGATTTGATTATACCATAAGCAGAATTTCTTACAAAAATTATGTCAATAGGAGCACTAGTAAATCACCATTCTAGATTGTGTATAGGAGTAGTCCAAGAACTACTTTTGAATTGAGAAAAATGGATAAGGGGGAGAAGAGTAGTGTTGAGGCTGAAGAGTTTGTTGAGCACCTAAAGAATTTGCATGAAGAGGTGAAGAAACAAATCAATAAGATGAACTCACAATATAAGGCTAAGGAAAATCAGAAAAGGAGGTATAAGGAGCCCCAGGTAGGAGATGAAGTCATGGTTCATTTGCAAAAGGAGAAGCTTCCAGTTGGTACATACAACAAGTTAAAGATGAAGAAGTTTGGACCATGCAAGATCCTGAAGAAGCGTGATTCAGGAAATGCATATGAGGTAGAGTTGCCTAATGAAATTCATATTTCACCTATGTTTAACATTTTAGATTTAACAAAATATCATGAAGGGGGAATTGATGAAGAAACAATAGAAGCATAGTGGAATATTCTAGCACCTACTTCAGAAAAGGAGGAGAAAGAAGAAATTTTGGATAGTCGTGTGGGTAGAAGAAGAAAAAACAGCTAATACACAAAGTACTTGGTGAAATGGAGAGGAAGGCTTGTTGAAGATTCATCATGGTTGTTTGAGGCTGAGGTTAACCATCTTGGTTTCCCTCTAACTCTTGAGAAGTGACAGGGTCACTTTTTAAATTACCCTAGGTGTCCAATCCAGGAGCATCCAGTGGTGTAGGGAAATCTTGCATCACCCAAAAAATGTTTTTTTTTTTCTTCTTATATTTTTTATTTGTTTTGAGTCTCATGATGGGACTTAAGGGGTTTAATAGTTAGAAGTCAGAAAAGGCGAAAAATGGTCATTTACTATTTTTAGTAAGTTGGCCTAAATGGGCTTGTATGGACCTGGAAATTTACCCCAAGGAATGTAACTAAAAAGAAAATTTGATGGCGAAAGAATCATCTCAATACCCTGTACGGTTTGGGAGATATTAAATTTTTCGTCCCGAGAAATTTCTCAAATGCAACTTCAAATTCAAATATGAAAACCTTAGAGGCCCTGAAACAGCTCGAAAAAGTTGACAAACCAATCTTTGATGGTTTGACATTGTATATCTCTTTGAGAGATTTCCAAAGATATATTTTAATAGAAAATCAAACACCCGGATCAAAAGTTATGGCCCCACGAAGTTTCCCCACTAAAAAGTGAATTTCATTAAAATATCTTCCTAGGAAAGAAATCAAATGGTGGGACTTTTAGCACCAAAACAAAAGGGAAATTTACACTTTCTAGAACATTCTAGGGCGATTATTGGGTAAAATATAAAGGGTTAAGTGGGGATTATAGAAGGTGGCTCCATTAGTGTAGATTGTGGCTCTGAATAATATGTTTTGTTTTCAAAGCTGATTTTGTTGTAATAAATCAAGCCCATGAGGCTGCAACATTGTAAGTTTTGAATCTATAATTTATTTTTTTTTAAATAATTGAAAGTGAGTTATTTTTTGTCTTGCATTTTTTGTGTTGGTATCTATTATTGTCATCTGTGAGGGTTTTGGGTGGTGTGGTCCTCATCAGGAACTATGTGGGATCTTGTTACACCAAGAGGCATTCCACTACAATGGCATTTTTTTTGTGTACACAAAAACACCCACTTAAATCTCGGACAACATGAAAAATTTCACTGTTGATGTTTTTAAGGTAAGTTTTGATAATGGTTCTTACTATCATGATTAGGATTCCCAGATGTGAGAGAGAGAGACTAGTGCAAAGAGTCACAACGCTTCAAGAAATATTAAACCCTGCAGCTTTGATCCACCACCTCACCGTTAATAACCACTCCAACTACTCTATATATGTAGTCAGTTGGTTTATTTGAATGCAAAAATCATGTGTTTTATGGTGGAGGATTGACCCAACTACATGAATAATTCATAAACAGTTGGGATCAGTGATTAGGTATTATTATTCAATTTTGTTTTACAAAATTTCTTTTTCTTTTTTAATTTTGTATCTCAAAACTGTTTTGATTTTGAACTTTTAACAAATTAAAAAATATATTTTATGACTTAATTTAATTAGAACAAATAGAAGAAACACTTAATAATTAGGTTAAATTTTGCATGCATATTACTTTGGAATATTTTTGTTTTTTTCGTTATTGAAGGGTTGCAGTAATGGGTCGAAGAATTGTCAGTTTATAAAATGTGAGTGGATGTTTATATTGGGAATTTTGATGATTCGAAGGAGTTCCAAAATTGGGTTTTAGATTTTCGTTGTATGTTGTCATGGGTTCAACTCTCAGGAGTGTGGGCATATTTAATTTTGAGTTCTAGATTAGTAAAGATCAGGGAAGATAAATTTATAATTGGACATCCTAGCTCTCTATTGTATGGAACATTTAGTTTTAGAATTTCCATTTGAAAATTCATAACTCTAAATAATGATGCCTTGAAATTATGCTTTGTTGATAGTTGAGTCATCATTACGTCTGATTAATCCATTCCCTTAATTCTTTGAAAAGGTGTTGCAAACTCCATAAACATTAATAGCATCCTCCCTACCTATGATAAAGTGGGTGCTTTGGAACGGGGTATGGACATCCATCAAAGGGTAGTGGAAGGGGTAATTTTCTCAAGTATTATAATCAGGAATGCTTTGGTAGACACTATGCATAAAAAGGTCAACAATTGGCTCTATTGCCCCTTTAGGCTTATGGATCAACCGGTCATGTATTAGTGTCTGAAAAAGGCACCTGGCTCTCAAACAATCGTCGGTAGTTCCATCTAGATCAATTTTGGTCCATGACTCGTATGGCAAGGCAAGGATAATAGCCCACCCCCGCTACTCAAAGTATTTGATAGATTGCCTCAATGAAATGTGCTCTCATGGAATTCCATGATTGTAGGATATGCACAAACTCGATTATTTAAAAAGGCCTTACAAACTTTCAAGCATATGCAATTGGTAGTTGTCAACCCAAATTCTGTAACTTTTTCTAGCATCTTGGTTGCACGTGCCAAAATGAAAGCTTTGGAATAGGGATCTACAAAGGATAAATGAAGGGTGATTTTTGTCAGGTGTAAACTGCCTTGATAGACATATATGTGAAATATGGAAGCATAGACAAGGCACATGAACTATTTGATAGAATTCCCTCAAAGAGATCTTTAGCTCTTCCTTTTTGGATCGGAAATACCATTCTAAAACTCAGAGGTATTTTATAAAATTTACTACAATGAGGATTCAACATATAATGCAAATTTGTCGTGCCTCAATATGATTGTAGGATATGCATAGCACAAAATGATTCTTTCTAAAAGGATTTTCAAACCTGAAACAGTTGTAACTTCTCATTTCTAAATATTTGGAGGACCATGATCACAAAATTTTTTTAAATGATTGAAAATGCTCCTTTGGTCAATGCATTATTAATTAATAAAATGAGAAATTATCTGCTATTAAGAGATTCAAGAACAGAAAGTTAAGTGTTCCCATTATAAAGGGTCTTTGTAAACAGATAATTAATGGAGTGTAGTTTCCATGGACTTAAGATACAACTTTGATTAACATAAGATGTGGGTCATAGGCAAAACAAAGAATGGGACAAATTACAGCTACATTCGAAACTTAAAGTTCCTTTCTTAAGCCTACACATTTACACTAAGATGTCCAATTGTTTCCTTAAATGAAGACAAGGCTACTTATGGCTAAGTCAATTTCTCTAAAGCCATTTTTGGCTACTCAATTCTTGCTTAAATTTCCAACTTTTTTAATTCACTAAACTTTAAAGTTTTTAAGGAGGCAGGTAACAAATAGAGAAATGAAGAAGAGAAATAAAATTACCAAATATAAAATTTACTTCTTGAATTAATGAAGCTATAATAATAATTGGTCTAAAATTGTAGATGTCAACAATATAATTATTTTAACATTCATAAATCAAGTTATAATTACTTTTGTGTAATACTTTTAAATAATAGATAGTTTGCGTATCAAAAGTAATTTTCCAAATCTTTATAGTTTTTATTTAGTATGAAAAAAAAATGCATTGACAACTAAAGAATTCAAAGGAAGGTAGGAAGAGGAGTTGTGAAAGCATAACTAGACCCAAGACAATACCATGTGATTTCATCTTATGAATTTCAACATAGGGACTACAATGGCATTTTTTTCGTGTACATAAAAACACCCGCTTAAATCTCGAACAACTGAAAAATTTCACCGTTGATTTTTCTTAAGGTAAGTTTTGATAATGGTTCCTACTGTTGCGCTTAGGATTCCCGGACGTGAGAGAGAGACTAGTGCAGAGAATCATGGAGCTTCAATAAATATTATACTCTGCAGTTTTGATCCACCACCTCACCGTTGATAACCACTCCAACTGCTCTATATATGTAGTCAGCTGGTTTATTCGGATGCAAAAATCTTGTGTTTTATGGTGGAGAATTGGCCCAACTACAGGAATAATTCATAAACAGTTGGGATCAATGATCAAGTATTGTTATTCAATTCTGTTTTTAAAAAAATATTTTTCTTTTTTAATTTTTGTATCTCAAAACTCTTTTGATTCTGAACTTTCAGCATATTAAAAAACATATTTTATGGCTTAATTTAATCAAAAAAAATAGCGGAAACCCTTAATAATTAGGTTAAATTTTGCATGCATATTATTTTGGACTATTTTTGTTTTTCCATTATTGAAGGGTTGCAGTAATGGGTCGAAGAATTGTCAGATGATAAAATGTGGGTGGATGTTTATATTTGGAATTTCGATGATCCAATGGAGTTCCAGAATTGCGTTTTAGATCTTCGTCATATGTTGTCATGGGTTCAACTCTCAGGAGCGTGGACATGTTTACTTTTGAGTTTTGGATTAGTCATGGGTTCAACTCTCAGTAGCGTGGACATGTTTACTTTTGAGTTTTGGATTAGTAAACATCAAGGAAGACTTATTTATAATTGGGTGCTTTGGAACAAGGTATGGACATCCATCAAAGCGTAATGGAAGGGATAATTTTCTCAAGTATTATAGTTGGGAAAACTTTGGTAGACACTATGCATAAAAAAAGTTCAACAATTGGCTCTACTACCCCTTTAGGCTTATGGATCAGTCGGTCATGTATCAATATCCGGACAAGGCACTTGGCTCTCGAACAACCGCCAACAGTTCCATCTAGATCAATTTTATTCCATGACTCGTATGGCAAGGCAAGGATAATAGCCCACCCTCGCTACTGGAAGTATTTGACAGATTACCTCAACAAAATGTGATCTCATGGAATGCCATGATTGTAGAATATGCATAACTCGATTATTTAAAAAGGTCTTACAAACTTTCAAGCATATGCAATTGGTAGGTGTCAACCTAAATTCTGCAACTTTTCCCAGCATCTTGGTTGCTCATGCCAAAATGAAAGATTTGGAATAGGGATCTACCAAAGGATAAAGGAAGGGTGATTTTTGCCAGGTGTAAACTGCCCTGATAGACATATATGTGAAATGTGGAAGCATAGACAAGGCACATGAACTGTTTGATAGAATTCCCTCAAAGAGATCTTTAGCTTTCTATTTTTTGGATCGAAAATCCCATTCTAAGAATGAGATATATCATTTAGTACTTATATAATAACCCTTGTTTGATTTCAAAATGTAAACATTTTAGTTTTAAATTCTCAATCTCTTTTCATTAAATATCATTAGTCAATTCGACATTATTTTCCTTTGAGTTGTTGACATTTAAAACTATTTAATATAGACTTATTGGGTAGAATTATTAAATTTGAATGATGAATAAAGAAAAGATCTCTTAGTATTATTTAATTTATGAGTAATATTACTAAATGGGAACAAGTTATCAGCTGTATTATGCTTCAAAATGCTCATGAACTAATGCAAATATCTTCAAATTATTTATGGGTTTAGTTCCTCTATTCACCATCTTTTCATAGCATTTTGAATTTTTAAATTTTGTTAAGAAATGAAAAAGTTATCACAATTTTATCATGGCTGTGTTAATCTGATTTTCAGTGAATTTTAAGTTTCAAATTATAAATGTAATAAAATTATTAGTCATGCATGTTATGATTTAATGTTAGATTAGGGAAATATTATCTTTATGATTATTTGTGGAAAGTTTACCTTTCAAGATAGGTGTCGAATATGGGTTACAGGGAGTGTAGATATTGCTTTTCTAGATCTACTTTTATTAGTTGTATATGGCTATATGTTTGGCCAAGTGACTTAGACCATTAAGATAGATGGATTTATTATATACATTTGTTCTCTTCCATATCCTAATATCGATTATAACATGTTCTTGTAAAATAGAAATGCATGTAGATATATTAGGCATGCACCAAATTTCATCTTGTTTATCGATTTCTTTTTACTAAGCATTTCGTGCAAGGTTGGTGATTCTTCATGTCAGGAAAAACTCTCTAGGGAAGTGTAAGCTTCATGGTTAGGCGAAAAAAGCACCTGGACCATGTTCTTGTCTCTTGACTTGCAAATGATTGTGGGGTCGATGACAGTCGGAGGCTATATTATTTACATCTCCATATTATTATTAAATTAGTATTTGTATATGTACTTTCAAATTATACATTTATTGAACTATGGATGATTAGTGGATTGGACTATGTATGATTCCAATGTATGTGTATATTACTTGAAATCTATAAGAAAGTGGCAATATCAAAGAATCAAGATATGAACTACTTGGAGAGTTCAAAATTGATAGGGAGATGAAAGCAAATAGCTACATAACCTCAATAAACCACATGAAGAGTTTGACAGTGGGAAGGTGTACTTGGGTGATGACTCTCATCTAAGTATTGTTGTCCATGGAAGAGTCAAGATTCAATTACTTGATGGTAGAGTGAAGGGGATTGATGTTGTTCTATATATCTTGGGTTTGGCATGAAACCTTCTTTTAGTGAGAAAGTTAAATGATGTAGGTGTGTAGGTTATTTTCTCAAGTGAGGGATGCAAGATGATGAGAGGAGTTATGTTGCTTACTAAGGGTGTTTAAATTGGCACTTTTTTTAAGATATATCTATTTGTTATTTAGTATAATAGTTATTTGACAAGTCAATGAGAAAAGCTACAAATTTTTCATCATTACCATTAGAACCAATAGTGAATATATATTTTTCTTCTACTATTGATGGTTGCACTTTCTAGTTACTTAAGGGTGCTCATTCCTTGGATATGAAACATTTGTTGTGTACGGATTCCAAATTTCACCAAAAATTCTAAATAATCAACAACTCTAATCATATTAACAAGAAATAATCACAAGTATAACAGCATAGGAGAAATAACTCCATACAAGCCATGACATCATATGACATATTGTTCGAACATGAATATAAGTATTTGAAATAACATGATATAATAGTTGACTTAGGTAGTCCAGGTAATTGAATGTAAAACCAACATGACATATACAATCCTTAATAGCTATATAGAATTCATATTTTACCACCTTAGTTATAAATTATAGTTACTAAGAAACTTTGACACTCATTCAACCCTTTAATTAATCATAAATAGGAAATTAATGTTCATATTTTCCACCTCAATTATAACATCATGAGACTTTTAGGTGTAATTCACCACCTCAATTACAATTTTATCATAAATATAGGCTTATTTCATCAAAAAAAATAAAAATTAATGAGAAATTTTAGGTTTAATTCACCGCATTATTTAAAACTATATAGGAAATTTAAGCTTGACTCCTCAACTTGATTAAATTTTCATAGATAATTTAGGTTCTAATTCACCATCCAGATAAAAAATATATAGAAATTTTAAGTTCACTTGGTCATGTATTAGTATCCGAACAAGGCACCTAGCTCTTGAACATCCGCCAACAGTTCCATCTAGATCAATTTTAGTCCATGACTTGTATGTCAAGGCAAGGATAATAGCCCACCCCTGCTACTGGAAGTATTTGACAGATTGCCTCAATGAAATGTGCTCTCATGGAATGCCATGATTGTACGATATGCACAAACACGATTATTTAGAAAGGCTTTACAAACTTTCAAGCATATGCAATTGGTAGGTGTCAACCCAAATTTTGCAACTTTTTCTAGCATCCTAGTTACCCGTGCCAAAATGAAAGTTTTGGAACAAGGATCTACCAAAGGATAAAGGAAGGGTGATTTTTGTCATGTGTTAATTGCCCTAATAGACATATATGCGAAATGTAGAAGCATAGACAAGGCACATGAACTATTTGGCAGAATACCCTCAAAGAGATCTTTAGCTCTATGTTTTTAAATCGAAAATCCCGTTCTAAGAATGAGAGGCATTTTATAAAATTTACTACAATGAGGATTCAACATATAATGCAATTTTTTTGTGTCTCAATATGATTGTACGATATGCATAGCACAAATAAAAAATTTTATAAGGCTTTTCAAACCTGAAACAGTTGTAACTTCCCATCACAATTTTTTTTTTAAATGATTGAAAATGCTCCTTTGGTCAGTGCATTATTAATTAATAAAATGAGAAATTATCTGCTATTAAGAGAATCAAGAACGGAAAGTTAAGTGTTCCCATTATAAAGGGGACTGCGATTTCCATGGACTTAAAATACAACTTTAATTAGCATAAGATGTGAGTCATAGGCAAAACAAAGAATGGGACAAATTACAGCTACATTCGAAACTTAAAGTTCCTTTCTTGAGCCTACACATCTACATTGTGATGTCCAATTGTTTCCTAAAATGAAGACAAGGCTACTTATGGCTCAGCCAATTTCTCTAAAGCCGTTTTGGGTTACTTAATTCTTGCTTAAATTTGCAACTTGTTCAATTCACTAAACTTTAAACTTTTTAAGGAGGCAGATGACAAATGGAGAAATGAAGAAGAGAAATAAAATTACCAAATATAAAATTTACTTCTTGAATTAATGAAGTTATAATAATAATTGATCTAAAGTTGTGGATGTCAACAATATAATTATTTTAACATTCATAAATCAAGTTATAATTAATTTTGTGTAATACTTTTAAATAATAGATAGTTTGCATATCAAAAGTAATTTTCTAAATCTTTATAATTGTTATTTTAGTATGGAAAAAAAATGCATTGACAACCAAAGAATTCAAAGGAAGGTGGGAAGAGGAGTTGGTGAAAGTATAACTAGACCCAAGACAATGTAATGTGATTTCATCTTGTGAATTTTAACAAAGGGACTATTAAGGACAACTAAAGACAAACATACCTCTAAAAATTCCAACAATAAAGGGACATGTAAGGACACTCATCATTTCCATAATAAAATAGTTCATTAAGGAAATTGAAAACTATGAAGAGAATATATAGTAACACTGGTGGAAAAAAATCTCCAAAAATAAGGCTAAATACTAAGATCAATCTATGATATTTTATGTAATGTCCCCATATTAGAGACATAAAATGCACAAATTGAAATTTTGATTTTTAAAGATTGTTTGATAAAGAGCAATGAAAGATTGATGGAATAAGATAAATGAAGTGCATTGTTATCAACTAGTGCATAGCTAACATAATCTAATATGACTTATTACTCTTGATCAGAATAGATCTTTGCCTTGTTTCCTCTTTCCTAACCTCTTTGGATGGTAGATTGACTGTGCAAAGGGTGCGTGAATGCTCTCAAATCGGACTCCCTCAAGGTGTTCCACCCGTCTTGGGACCGTCCTTCAATGGATCGAATTACCAACCTTTCCCTCCACAAACTCCCTATCCTTGTTAAGTGCTAGCAAAAGGGAATTGTTTTGGCCCGAAGTCTATTCTTCAAAGTAAGTCATAAAAGCTCGTTGAGACACAATAATTGTTGCAAGCATCATTATTGGATAATCGAACATAATGTATATATATTAAATGTTCATTATCCACATGCCTAATGTATGTATCAAATATCCTTATTTAGATATATTTATTAACCATCAATTATATATTCATCAATCCTAATATATTTAAATATATTTGTCAATCATAATATATTTCAATATGTTTATAAAGCATCAATTGTTATTTAAATTACTAATTTATTTGCCAATCAGCAACATCTAAATTCATAATGTATTGAACTGATTAACATTTTAATCCATAAATACTTACTTAATATATTTACCCATTAATCATTTAGAGTTCAGAAAATATTTACCTTTATTCTACTTCTAAAAACCTTCCTTATTTCTCACGGCCCTCCTCATATATCAAACGGTATCATTTCATTCATAAGACATTGTTGTCTTATATGAGTTAGTCATCACCTTTAAGATATATTTATATATTAAATACTATATCAAGCTATATTTTAAATATGTATTACACATACACCACACTGTCATTACTCCTGATTTATATTTGTCTCGTCTTGATCGTTGGTCTTTTTTTACTTCTGCTGATCTTTTATTACCCAATATCTTATCTGCATTTCCTAACTTAGATGCCTTCCTAATACTTACATTGCTTACCTTTATACCTATCAACGGAGGTGCCTTTTTGAGAGGGGCACACAATATACTAATCGTTGCTTTCCTCTTTCCAATTCGTACCACGTATTACATGGATCACAGCCTTTTGTCAAATGACTATTGATCATTGCCTTTTATAATAGTTTGTTTTCTTACTAACAAATTGCACTATTATGCTTATCACATCACTTCACATTTATTAAATTTCTTCACAAAGTCGCAGCATATGCGATCAAGATAACTTTATTTAATGAGACAATTTTTGTCTTATGTGTGTTTTCTCTTATATGATTGAGACTTATCTCCATTTACTAATTCACTCCCCTCTATAATAGGATCATCTTATAATATCTCTTAAAATATATTTATATTATAATATTTTATATTTATTTTATATAATATATCTTGTTAATATATTATATTTTAATTATTTATATTAAAATATTACATGCTCTTATATTATAATGATTATAATACAGTATTTATATTTTAGTATTTATGATGTTATATTTAATAATTATAATTATAATATTATATTATTTTTTGATAATTATAATTATAATAATTTGAAGTGGTTAATATTTTAATATGTATTTTGTTTATATCGATGTTTTATATCTCAAAGTTCCAATTTCGAGGACATGACATTTTATGTGAATTGTTTTCAAAATTAACATCTTAGATAAGATATTACCAAAACTAATCTTCAAAACGAGCTAGCCCAAAGATAGTCAAAATGAGGTCACCAACAAAACTATCCAAATATGCATAATTTACATTAAATAACCATATATATCTTTCAACCCTGTCATTTTGTAATTGGAGCTCATAGATTTTGGGCATTTTGTTGTAAATGATATGTATTAAGGATCTATAGTATATATGATGAATGCCTTATCAATATGTTATTATATGAATATTTGAAATTTCCCTATTTTAAATTGTCATCCCTTGTCATACTCTAAAATGGCCTCCAAAAAATATGTTTCCAAAATGCATCATCCATCCCTTTTCTTCCCCATCCCAATAACTTGATAAAACATAGATTAAAACTTTAAAATTTAAGACTAATTAAGTAGACTTAATTGTTAGTGACTCCTAGCAATTGAACAATAATAGTTGTTTATGCACTAATATATTACTTGTCAAATAAGTGAAGACTTTGGTTGCTAGGAGTTACAAAAAATGGATTCCTCCAAATTGATATATCTGAGTGTTTCCTATATATAGATTATGTAGTAAGATAGATAAGCTAATTTTATTTTTATAATAAGACAAGAGACCAATAGTCATTTTGCAGCTTTATCATGACAACTCTTAATACTTCTAGTTTATAGTTATTATCAATTTTCTTTCCTTTTAAAGCACACACAGCTGTCTATTTAGTGTAAATAAGGGTTCATACACCATTATGTATGCAAGAGGTGTTTAGGTTTTCAGGTATAGTCATGATCATATATGTCTATACTAGATACAATTTTCTAGTGTAGAAATGGTGTAACAAAAAATTAAAACAATGTAATGACTAAAATGTAAACGGTTATTGGGGGTCAGGTGAACAAGAAGTGAATGGGTATTGGATCATGTGCAGCAATTGGGTCTTTTCCCCTATAGTTTCATATAAAATTTAGACTTCTCCTAACAATTCTAATTATGTTATTCCAGTATATTCTGCTCGTATGATCTTCGTATTGATACTTTGTGATCTTTTAGAGTACCTACTTCCTGCATCTTTTCAAAATATTTTGCTTGTAATTTTCCAAATGTCAAATATTAAATGCTAAAAACAGATTTAGTTGGATTTAAAAATTCAATGACACAGCCGGGAGAGTGGTTTTGGTTCGCTCATTATAGAAAACAACTTTCAGCAATAGAAACATTGCTTGCCTGATGTCTGAAAAACAAAATTGAACTGGTAACCAATGTGTGCATTTATTGTGACTAAGCTGAAGCAGCAGGTGCAGTGAAACTGGTTTTGGGATTTTGTCTGGTTTCATTACCTATTTCAATTTTACCGTTTCCAACTTTTAATGTCATTAAACTTATGATATTAAATCAGGTATTCACCGATTAGCACTGTAGTTTTAGCAATGTTTTGTGGTAGTTGGCACTAGTCTTCATTCTTATCATAAAATGTGCAGTTATTTTAAACCGAAATTGACATATCTCTTGGTGGATTAATTTTATTAGAAAGTACCTGTTTTATCTATTTTCAAAAGCATTGCATGTCGGATAAATAGTAATGTATTAAAATGACAATGTTTCAGAGAGTTATTGCAATTTAAAGTTGGTTTCCTGAGCTTGATCTTTATTATATAACTTATGATCAAATTATATTTGGTAGACTGAGATATGGTCATTGACTCCATTGTCTGACTTTAGGTTTTTATTTAAAAGTTCTTCATGTGTATTTTCCTTCTTTGTCTTTTGTTTCATCGAGGGAAACCTATATTTACTGGCTACTTCTGTTGATATATTGGTGTTTAACTTAATTTCTTTTTAATAGTATTTTTAAGATTGATCTATCTAAAAGTTCAAATGGACAAGGATTTTAAAAATTACAAGGTAAAAAGTGAAATTAGCATTAAGTATATATATTAGACATGAATAATTCAGATTTATTATATATCTATTTTCTGCAGCTTTTCAAAAATATTTGTTTGTAATTTTCTACAATTTCACTTTCAGTAGTGAACAACAATATATTTCATCTAGTCACACATAGATTAATTGGATTTATAAAGATGTAGTTTTTTAAGTTTGCAGTTTATACAAACAATACATTTATGTGCTTAGTTTGGTTTCTAAACCAAATATCTCATCCTTATTGTTACTATAATTTTTTGATTCAAAAATAAATATTATATAAATATTTCCTCCAATTCACCATAAGCAAATACTCTTCAAACAAATTTGCTACAATTTCATGATCAATAATGCATTTCATCTAGTCACACATAGATTGATTTTTGAATTTATGAAAATGATTTTTGGATCTTTAGGTTTTTGATCAATAATGTATTTCATTTAGTCACACATTGATTAATTTTTGGGTCTATGAAGATTATTTTTGGATCTATAAAGATGTGGTTTTTGAATAGTCTGCAGCTTATACCAACAAGTACTTAGTTTGGTTTCAAAATCAAGTATCTCATTTTCTTATTGTTACTATAATTTTTTAATTCAAAAATAAATTTTACACATATTTCCTTCAATTCACTATAAACAAATAATTTTTTCCATCTATATAACCCTTGTGCACACCTCCAGATGCAAGTGCTAGTTTATTCAAAGTTAAATCAGTTGCTTCAATACTAATTGGGATAAAAATTACAATATTTTATATGCCATGCTTTGGAAAAAAAACATTTAATCTATCAGAGATATTAAAAAGTATTAAAAAGAAAAATTCAAAAGACCATCATCTTCCCTAAATTTTGATGCTTATAACTTTTACACAGCACTGCATTATTAAACCCAAAAGACCAACAGCTTTAAAATATTTCTAATAAACCTCAGAGCATCCCCTGATACTTTTAAAGAAACCCACTCCATGGGACCTTACCAATACCCTAACTGGTGTTAGGAAAAGATGAGTGCTGACTTTTCAACCTCTTCTACTTTGCTGGTAGTAGATCCCCTAAATGCTTGCAACTGTCCAAATTTATTCAAACTGCTACCTAGATGCTTGGAACTGTTGTTTCTCATCCCAACTGCCCCTTACTGGCTTGAATATCAATCGCATGATGCTTTGAGGGCGTAGGAGAACTTTGAGGGATTGAAACTATCACATGTTTTATTCTTTCAAGGCCTCTTTCGCTCTTATCCTCCTAAGAATCATCACTAGCATGTAGCATACCATGCCTTAACTCCCTGTTGGGCTCATGCCTGTTGCTCAGTCTATTTATTTTGTCACTACCTTTGTCCTATGTTGACTGTACTTATCATAATGCCTATGTTATTGCATTCATGTTACGGCTGTAGACTGTCATCTATACATTCAAAGTGCTTGATTGTAACTTCTTGATCAAGAATGGTGCCTCAACTCTTGTCATCTACCATGACTACTAACACAACCATCTTAAAATTCCCACTGTTGCATGACCTTGTATGAAGCTTATATCGGTTTTCTAGATTTTCGACCCTACATTTGCAGATATGATATTTGATGCTTCGAAGATTCTCGTCCCCCTGACTCTAAAGCTTCTATAAGGAAGATTTCATCCATCCCAAAATGGGATTAGATAGATTACAAGAAATTTAAAATATTGTCACTATTATGAAAAGGACAATACACTTAAACAAACAAACGAAGATTTCAAAACCAGACCCCTGACTAAACTCATCATATCCCAGGTTTCAAGACCTGATTGTTTGTTAAAAAACTCGCAAGCCCATATTAAAAAGTTTGCTGAAAAACTTCAACTACCCAGAAAAGTTAGAATGTATTTCAAATCATCAACTCCGGAGTTTCCCTTAAGGTCTCAACCAAAACATTCATATTTACTGTTAAAAACTCAAACACCGAAGTCCTGCTCTAATTTGCCCAAAGGTCTTACTTTTCATCTCGGATAACTAAAAGCAAGAATGCATAACCCACTTATTAGTGTTTAAGAAAATATAGCAATTTGTTCGAGGCTCCTTACGAACAGATAATCGTAAAAGCACGGAGAATTGCCACATCGCTATTGCCACCCTTCAAGACAAATGGGCCACGCTATGCATCGGCCTGTTTGTTCTGCTAAGTGGCACACCAACAATCCCAACGCAAATCATAGACAAAATCGAAAACACTAAAAAACAGAAAATAGGGGAAAATTGTGCCTCAGACATCCAAGGAAGACATTTGACAGCATTAGCTCTCAAGCCCGGCAAAGGCGAAAACTCTTGGGCGGCTACTGCGAATGTTTTGAGAAACGAGCCTTCTATTTTATCATCACAGGCAGCTTTCCCTAGTATTATAAACAACAAACCTATTTATGCCCCTCCTGAATATTACTCAGATTGATAAATGTGATCGGCATGCCCCTCAAAAATAAAGGACGATTCGAACTGTTGAGCTTGAACTTTACATAATCTTCATTGCAACGCCTAAGAAAACCAAAGAAAAGTAGAAAATAAAAAAGAGGCTACATACAATATCTCTGCTTCAAATGGAACTTACAAATCGCTCGTACTGCACTCGCTGAACTCGATCTTGCTCTGAAAAGTGAGAAGCGCTTGTGCCTTCATTTATATTTAGCCGCTCTTCATTTTTAAAAACCCTAAAACACTGATATTTTAGCAAACCCTAACCCTACAAAATCCATATTTATCTCCATGTAAACCCTAATTGCTAGACATCGTATACAGAACTAGGTTGAAGGAAGCAGTTGGGGGTACATGTTTCCAGATTTTTAATTGTTATTTCCCTATAAATTTAGGGTTTTTATTATATGGTGTTATTAAAAGTATTATTTAAATTTTTAATTAATTTTTGAAAAAAAAAAATGTTAAAATGTAGTATTGTATGTTTTTTAATTTTTCAAATGTTTAAGAAGATTTTTTATTAATTATTTATGTAAAGTTTTACGGGGAAGGAAGAGATTTTATATGGGTATTATTCATATGCTTAATAATTTTGAGGGAATATAAATATGCTTTACATATAAATATTTTAGGGTATATTAATTAAATAATATTAATAAATAAATAAAATTATAATTGGGATTGGAATAATATATGTAAAATTAAATTTACAAAATTTGAAGAATTAAATGTAATATTTAGATTATAAATACAAAATATAATGTTGAACATATTAGGAATTCATTCATTAGTGTGTTAAAAAAGAGAGTCTTGCTCATATGAACACCTCAAAATCTATATATTAATTGTTGTTGTTAATATGGATTTGCACCCTTGTTAAGTATTTGGCTCGGCAATCTAATGAAACATGGAAACACTCCACGGCCTATGGGTTGCTCATAGTTTGAAGTGAATCTCCAAAGAGAGTTGGTTCCCTTGATATTTCACCTATGCTAACCTATTCTACTGTAGTTTTGGAATGAAACCTGGGAGTTAACAAGGTGATGCACCAAATTACATTAAAACCTATATTGTTGTTTTATGACACATAAATGTTCAATAATTAGCTTAATTGTACACAACTCCGATGTTTTCATATACCAATGCATTAGTGTTTTGTAAGAAGGTTTGGGTTTCTAATAGTTTTGAAGGAAAATAGATGGTTTTCATAACCTAAACCACTGTTTGAAAATATTACATACAACCTACAAAAGCATATGTTTCTTCTGCCTAAATGTGCTAAAATGAGATGAAGATCAAAGGAATTACATGTAACTCACAAAAATATTCATCAATCAATGTATTTCACATAGTAAAACAGTCATAGAGAAGGTAAAATACTAAACTTTTATTTCTGAAAGGTGTCTTTACAACTGTGAATAATCTGAAATTGTTCTAATATTGCTTGAAAATGATGTGTTACATTGATTTTCTAGTCATGGAGTGACTTGTTTTTGAGTTACAATAGAGTACGTGAACAAAGAGAACTTTTTCAAGTTATAGTACTTAGTCAAAAATTGCAAGAGTTGGCTTCTTTGACCCTAGGTATCCTTTTTCTCTATCCCCGACATGGGAGAGAATGTAGGACAGAAATTAATGACCTCTACTTAATTTTTGTTGAATGTTTGACCTCATTTTGGGCGTTGAAAAGAGTCTTCTCCTTGTTTGACTACTAAAAAAGCTCCTAAGTGGCATTGGGAAAGGATGAGTGTTGACTTTTCAACCTCTTGTACTTTGTTGGTGCCTATATCTACTCGTAGATCCCTTAGATGCTTGCAAATGTTCAAATTTGTTCAAATTACTCCCTAGATGCTTGGAACTATTATTTCTCATCCTAACTTCCCCTCACTGGCTTGAATATCAGTTGCATGATGATAGGGATGTGTGCAAGGAGTTTAAGATGAAATAGGTTTCCTTGGAGGGTGTACAAGAACTTTGAGGGACTGAAACAGTCACATGTTTTATTCATTTAAGGCCTCTTTCACTTTTATCCTCTTAATTGTCATCACTAGCTTGTAGTATACCATGTCTTTGCTCAGTATTGGGCTCATGACTATTGCTTAGGCTATTTATCTTGTAGCTACCCTTGTCCTATGTTGACTAGACTTATCATGATGACCATGTTATTGCATTCATGTTATGGTTGTAAATTTCCATTTATACCTTTGAAGTGCTTGATAACAACTTCTTGGTCATGAATAGTGTCTCGACTCTTGTCATCTACCATGACTAGCAACACAACAACCTTAAAATTAGCACTGTCATATGTCTTGTGAGAAGCTCCTAATGTAGGTTTTCTATATTTTCACCCTTGTTTGTTGTAGGTCATTGTTAACACTTTGCTTCTTAACATCATAGAGGATTGTTCTTGTGCTTTCTTGATTGTATATTGTCCTTCTATACCCTACCCTTTGAAGATTGTTGTTTTTCCAACACACCATTGTCATGGCCTTGTAGTTTGCCATGTCATGAATTTTAAAGGTTAAATTCTTCTCTCTAAATCTTCCCTTCTTAAAGGTCACTAAATTGTGTAACACATGTTTTTCTTTATGTTCCCCATTATTTGACAATCATTGTCATGCTTTGAGTGTTATCTTCTCTCTTCAACTATCATTTATTCATCATTTTGCGGTAGATGTGTGTAATACTGTGATTATAGATTACGTTTAGGTTAGTTGCAATGGAGTCTTTATTTCACAAAGTTTCCATATCATCATTTGACTTTTTATGACTGTCATTGAGACCCCATTTGTGACTTACTTCACCTTCTAAGGAACTCCTGATAGGCTTGTACCTTTTAGGCTTTTCATCTTGACTTCAACCTCTAAAATTTTGTCTCTATGATTTTACTTTCCTTGTGTGTCCTATGATGATTTATACTTGATCACTCACATGTCTCTTCTTTTACAATAAATGCTTGTTGTAGATCAACCAAGTAACAAAACTAAGCTCTTAGAGACACACAAATAGGATTTCATGACTATTCTTTTGGTTAGATTAGCATTCATCATTTCTTCTCATGTAGTCAAAGTCACTACCCACCTTCTAGGAAGTGTCATATATCATGTAAGACCCCTATGTTTTGTGTCCTATGATTATCCATGCATGGCAATGCCCTGTGAGCAGGCTTGTCATACTATCATTTTGTCCATGTTATCTTCATGAGGTCCTTTTAGGGGAATATGGTTGTTATTATGCGATGTTTGATATCTTGTCTTTTGGACCATGTTTATCTTTTCGAACTAGGTCCATGCTCATTTTATTTTCTTACAAAGACTTCTTCTTCATGAACCATCACCCTCCTATAGACTGCCTTTTATCATCCATTTCTTTTAAACAAATTATCTATCATGCAAATACTACCCAAACACTATCTTAAATGTTATAGGTTGTATTTTTCGTGGAGTCTCGTGATACTTATTTTCTATCCATTCATGGTTTTATCTCTTTATCATTATCCACTTCCACATGATTGTACCCTATCACTGACTATCTCTTGTTCCCTATTCACTATGATCTTCTATTATCTATCTTCAATGGTCTCTACTCCATAGACAAGGTACTTTCCACTTATCATTTATAAATATTTTCCCTATTTCTAGCCCTTCACAAGGAGTGTTCTCTATCAGCATGATCACTAAAAGGATATTGTCACTCTAAATTGTCCTTTGATACCAAACTATGCATGCTCCTCTTTATACCACTTTCACTAAAATTTTTGCTTCTCTTGTCCTTTATCATGACCCACTCTTGCTCTTGTTTCATGTCACTGTCTATTATTAAAAGCAAATTATACTGTTATAAAACCTCTTGTAATTGTTGACCTCTTAAGCATGTCATCTCCTTGGAATTGCCATTTGACTGTCACAAGATACACCATACTAGCTCTAATTCTATCATCTTTTAAGATGATCTATCATTTACTTCGTATAACTTGAGGAGTGTCATATCTTACAGCCTTTTCTCTATACCTTCCTTATTTCCATGCATGTTAGTTTGTCTCTACCCATTTTTATGCTTCTACAGGTCCATCCAGCTCATCAAACATCTTTAGATTGTCACCTTTCAAGACCTGTGAATGTTGTTCATTATTCTTCTTGTGGATTTCCCTTTACTCATGTTATGTCCTTTGTGTTCATTTTCTAACATACCCCAACAAATCTATTCACTATGTTACATTTGTTACCATATATCATGATTTGATTGTCACTATATAGTCACTATCAACTTTACATGATTAGAGGACTTGACATGTAGGGTTTCAACAACTATTTTTACTCCATTCTCTTGACAAGGAAGTAGATCAATAAAATGAAGTAACCATCTTATCATTAAAAATCCTTGTTTTCTTCCTTATGACAATCTCAATGCTATCATTTCATAAAAAATTCCCTTGTATTGTCTTTTATATAATACTCTAGTTTTTTCTAAAACCCTTCATTGTCACTTTTAAAATAGTCCTTTGCTTCTCACTGCCACTTTTAAAATAGTCATCCTTTGAATTTCATTGTCACTTCCTTTGTTCATCTCTATCTTTTCTCTAACTTATATTTAGATCTTCATTTATGTGAAATAGCCTCTTCATGCATTCCATGGATGGGTGTAAGGATTTTTCATTGTCCTTAGAGTACTGACCACTTGACAAGGCTCTTCACAATCTTAACAAGAGTCTTACTCTAGTTTACCATGAGGGTTTCAATGTTGACAGTAGTAGGATCTTTTGATAAAGTCTAGGCAGAATTTCATTTTGACATAACACATAGAAATATCATGTGAAACCCTAATGATGATAGAATATCCTTATACCTAAAGGCCCTAAGCAATTAGAGCAAGCATAACCTTTTCAAGAGTAATCAAATGAGATGATGATAGCCATATATGTCTTTCAACCATTATCCTAAACTCCAATTAAACTTCTTAGTCTAGCACATTGCTCCTTTGATCCATGGTAAAGGTTTTCATAACAAGGAACTTCTCCTAAGCTATACGAGGGGTTTCTTAATTCAAATATTTTAAGTAACTCCATTACTTGGAAAACCCTACACAATAAGTTCCTTATAAGAAACTTTCATTATTGAAATCTTAAACTAGATAAAACACACCTATCAAGATGTGAAGACAAAATGAAGGACATACAACATCAATGAAGCTAACAAATCCCTTAAAACTTCCAATCTCCATGCATTGTTCCATGCTTCTCTCTTTCAACTTGTAACATTGTGAAGCTCGAATAAAAATTTATCTTTTGCCTCCAAAATGTCATCACATTTGTCTATTTCCTTTGCATCGTGTCTTGCATTCCATAAAGGTAATTTCCACACAACTGAAGAAATACCCCTTCAACTATTGTTAAAAAAACTTGAACTTTTCTCACAACATGAGTGAAGTTACTCAACACTTGGAAAGGGAGATTAAAAATTAGAAATAACATTTAATTTGTTCTCTTTCTTTATTTGGTACCTAAGACTCTATTCTTGTTGGTGGTTATTTGCAAAATAAGCTAACAATTATATTTCACTCTTGTTTAGATTTGTGCTTATGGAACTAATCTATGCACTTATAAAATTGATCTTGCATGTGGAATTGAACATGGACCCATAGATGCAAAGTAGCTGAGAATTTATGAGTATACTTTGTCTTAGCTCATTGTTTTTGTGTTTGTAATGGGGTGGTGTCCAAGGACACTACTTGGGAACTTGCTAGGCAGGGATTTATTCTCCTTTGGTTAAACATCTAGGTAAACCAATTCAATGACTTTCAAGTAATAAAAAAGACAAAAAATAAACATGCAAGGATGCATGAGATGATGTTTGTTGATATATGTTCTAATAATATTGCTGTTGGGGATACGGATTTGGACTGTCGTCAAGATAGGCATCTAAGACAGTAGTTCCTTAGTGATTTCAATTCAAAATCACAACAAAGACACAACCAACAATGCTATAAAGCGGAAACAAGCACAGTTGATCCCCCATTGATCCTCTGAGAGAAGTGAATGCAACAAGAAACAGATTCAACATAAACAGATACCATGAAAGACAAAAAGAATACACAAAGATATATGTGGGGAAAACCCTTTCAGGTAAAAACCCCACACTCCAAAATTTCGAGCCATTTTATTATTCAGCAACACAAAACCAGTTACAATACAATATCAGGCTCAAAGCTAATACAGGAGTTACATCTTGTTCTACTAGAGAAGTAATAGGTACCCGCAAGATCCTCTCAGCTCCTCAGATGACTGTCACAGCCAGCCTCATGGCCAACCCAGTCATTCGGCCTCCAGTGATTCCCATGCCCAGATCTGAGAGGTAGAGTGTTCACAGTTACAATGCCTAAGCAAACTGCTCGAACACCCTCTCCATCTCTCTACAAATCTCTTCACAGCTTCGGATCTCCAACCTGCAAGTCCAACTACTGCAATCTCACATCATGCATCATGCATTATACTTGCAGCCCCATGCTCACACATTCACATGCCTACGCATCCTGCTCGCAATCTCATGGTCGTGCATTCAGCTCGCACATCTCGCACTTGCTCTGCAACCCATGACTCTAGCAGACTCGTCGAACTTCCTTGAGAAATAATACATCTCTCACCCATTATGTAACCGACATAACAAGAGCAAAGAAGACCATCCGCAAATCATGCATCTAGTCAGATCTAATAGATCTCCCTACAACGAGCCACCCAAGCATTCAATGCCATTCCAAAAATGGGTTCAGCTCTGCCAACCTTCGTTGACAAAACATGCAGCATAGCAAGTTAGGTAACCATCCAATCACTATTCAACCAGGTGCCACGCATCCAAGACCCATCAGCAATCGTAGCTGATAGAGCAACCAAAATGGTCAAATAGACATCGGGCGCATCCAAGACTTCAAGCCAAACCTAACACTGCCGAAGTTGGAGTCGGAACAGGAGTCGAAACAGGACTCCACCGAAAAAGCACACTGTCGAAGTCGGAGTCGGAGATGGAGACGAAACTGGAGGCGAAACATGACTCCACCGAAATTACAGGTTCAGGAACCAATTCAGTTCCGCGTCCGCCCACGACAAAGAGGAACACATCGGAAACAAGACTGACCGGGTAAAGTCAACTCGGGGTCAAACCAAGACGGGAGCACAAAAGATCGGAGTTAGAGTCGGGGACGGAATAGGAACAAAAATAGGACTTTACCAAAAGTCCAAGATCAGGAACCAAACCGGTTCCGGTTCCACCTCCGCCAACTGCAAGAAACAACAATCCAGAACATGGACAAAGCAAAGGAAAACTCCTCGAGGAGAATCCAAACATCCAGAGGAACTAGATCACAAAAGTAGGAGTCGAACCCGGAACAGAAACAGGAACATGGCAAACAGACATTGCCAACTTCCAAAACTGGTTCCGCCTCCGCCAGAACCAAGCGGAGAGCAATAGACTGCCGGAGCCGGAGCCGGAGCCAGAGCCAGAGCCAAACCCGGAACATGACAAAAGGAACTATGCCAAGTTCCAATCCGGTTCCGCCTCCGCCAGAACAAAACTCAAAGATCCAAGAAAGCGAGGAGCGGAGCTAGAGACGAAACGGGAACAAGACCCGGAACAATGCCAAGTTCCATCCCGGTTCCACCTCTGCCAGAACAAAAGACTTTGCCAAGGAAACAAGAGAATTCGCCTAAGTCTTCAAAGGGGGTCACCATAAAGTTGAGGCATAATTCCCAACAATTGCTACATATGTAAGTAATTTCCAGTTCACAAGGCTCTTTGATGAGTTCTCTATGATTTCAAAATGATAATAAATCCCCTTATTTATACAACATAGCACACAAATGTGCATTAGGTCAACTCACAACAACTAGTGGAAAAGGGCAACATGGCCTATTTTCAATTTTGAATTTTAAAAGTTCAAGGTTCAAATCCACAATTACAAAAATGACCTACATTAATTCCATGCTTGCAAATCTAATATAATTTGGTGAGTGAGAGATCTATGGATTGAAATTGATTCCTAAGGATGAATGATGATGGGAACATTTTAGGAAAATATCATGATCTAAATTTCATGCAAGAGAATGCCACTTGTAGAGTTGATATTGCACAAAGGACACTCTAATAAAAATGGGCCCAAAAGATAAATGAAAAGGGCATGGGTATGAAATTTTAACCATTATATTTTGTACCTGCCCTGATGTGTAAGCAAACTAATATGAGAATGCATGTCAAGTTAAAACAAGCAAGTAACATGGAGATTAATTTTTTCAAGCATGCATAAGATACATTTATGAATGACGATTCTTCTACTCTCCTTGCTATGAATGCTCCATTAGAAACTTGAAAAAAAAAGTACAATGAGTAGAATTTATCACACATTTAAAATGGATTGACTATAACCTATTTGAAAACTATCTTGAAAAATAGTAAAACTAAAAATGATAAGAGTAAAGAGATTTTTTCTAAGTAGAAAGTAGTAAAGTTATGATTAAGGAAAAAAATAGTAGGACTTTGACTAAGTAAAATATTTTGACAACACATAAGTATTGATAAACTTCCCTTCATCATGGGAATTTTTATGAATCTATCATTTCAAAAAATCCCACAAAAGGAACATTTGTGTCATATATGCCCCCTTCCAATTGGTTGTAATTTATTGGAAGATATCACTATGTGATAAGAATGCAAGAACATATGTAAGATGTGATGATGAAAACATCTAGTAAGGGGAAGCAAGGCTGTAATGTCTAGCAAAAAACATAAAAAATCCAATCTTTAGCCTTCTACAAATACTTATTATTTGGGAGAATAATATCGAATTCCAATATTTAAATCAAAACTTAAATATCTTAGATATATTAATTTATTTTTCACACACTATCATTATCATCACATTCTAATCAACAAACAACAAATAACAGATATAACTCATGATCCTTCTCTTATTATATAAATATTGAATTATTCAAATAGTTTACAATTAAATTAAACTCTCATGTTCATACCCATGGCAACAACAAATCAAACCAATACAATGAAAAATTTCCAATGCAACCTCTAAATGAGAACACTCTCCAACTAAATGGATTTCATCCTATAACTTTCAAAATAAAAAGGGTTTTCATCCTATGATCTTTGTGCTCAAACATATATGCTCAATCAATTTCTAAATAGGGGTTTGTGTAAAGTAATAGATGAAGATCAATGAATGGACATGTTTACCCATATCCACCACAATAGTAATAAATCAACCACAATGTGAATTTGCATCTTCTAATTTGAACAATAATTGTGGGTAAGAAAGATCCTACCTATGAAATTTATGGCATAAAAAATAAGCCATTAATGACATTATGACATGTGTAGGGGAGTTGGAAAGAAAATAAATGCAAATGCAAAAATATCAAAGGTGTGGGGGTTAGAAATTCCATAAGATTCATACCACAAGTTAGGACATTGTGGGTTGAGAAATAGGCATGTTGATAAAGATAAGTTTGAAAATTTGAACAATATAGAGGAAATAGTAGGGGAAGGATGAAAGGCATGACAAGATGCATAAGTTTGAAGCTCTAATATAAAGAAAGGAAAAATAGAGTTGGAAGGGAAGACTTACTCAAAAGGGAAAAAACACACAACAAAATAGGACCAAGGGAGACATGAAACAAATAATATACCCAGTATCTACAAAATTAAATTAAATGAAAATGGGACACAACAAAGGTGCTCACAATGTTGTCTCTAATTTGAAGGAAAATAAGAAGACAATTATATTCATAAATAAAAAATAAGGACAATGTAGATGCAAATAAGTACAAGGATCATAACATGTAGGGCATGTGAATATAAGATAAATGTGTGAGCATAAACATAATATAATAAGATATTAGTGTGATATCCATATGGAAACATGTATAAACATATATGTAAATAACATAAGATTTAAATATAAGAAGCATATAAGATCATTATATAACATGATAGACATGTAAGAGTGATACCAAAAGTATGTGTAATCATTTGGATAACAATAATAAGCATTGAATTTTGAGAATATTAGATTTATACATCATAAACATGAGTCGTGAAAACCATAGCAACATCATAGAACATGTAATACATAAAATATAAGCTAACAAGGAACATGTGGAATACAGATGATAAACATGAAACACAAAAGGAAACAAAACTTGTATACACATGGAATAATCAAGATGAAAGGTGTTCTTGGTTAAACAAACAATGCATGAAGTAATATAGAATGTGAAATGAACATAGGAGATACACTACAAATATGATATATAAAAAATGTCAAAGTGTAAAGGTAGATAAGAAAGAAAAATAAATGCTAAAACAAGTCTTGTGTAGCAACTAAACCCTACCATTGCAAAATATTTGAAAGTAGAAATTATAAAAGTGTTGATAATAGTGTCATTGCAATATATTGAAAATTAGTTCATGTATTGAATTGTGAGCCCTTTAAAATCACAAGCAATGCAACACATTCATTAATTTAAATACTAATAATATGCGTTTCATAATAGTCTTAAAATTTCATCTTCAGAAATAATAAAAAGTATAGTTTTTAGGTAAAAGGCCAAAGGCCTAAACAATTATATGAATATATAAGAAATAATAAAAGTGTTGCTAATAGTTTCATTACGATATATTTAAAAATTAGTTCATGTATTGAATTACAAGCCTTTTAAAATCACAAAAAATACAACATACACTAGAATCCAACTATTATATCATGTTATTCCAAATACTTATATTCATGTTTGAACGATATGTCATATGATTTCATGGCTTGTATCGAGTTATTTCTCCTGTACTATTATACTTGTGATTATTTCTTGTTAATATGATTAAAATTGTTGATTATTTAGAATTTTTGGTGAAATTTGGAATCCGTACACAACAAATGTTTCATATCCAAGGAATGAACACCCTTAAGTAACTAGAAAGTGCAACTATCAATAGTAGAAGAAAAATATGTCTTCACTATTGGTTCTAATGGTAATGATGAAAAATTTGTAGCTTTTCTCATTGACTTGTCAAAATAACTATTATAATAAATAATGCATACATATATCTTTAAAAAAGTGCCAATTTAAACACCCTTAGTAAGCAACATAATTCATCTCATCATCTTGCATCCCTCACTTGAGAAAATAACCTACACACCCACATCATTTAACGTTCTCACTAAAAGAAGGTTACATGCCAAACCCAAGATATATAGAACACCATGAATCCCCTTCACTCTACCATCAAGGAATTGAATCTTGACTCTTCCATGGACAACAATAATTAGATGAGAGTCATCACCCAAGTACACCTTCCCACTGTCAAACTCTTCATGTGGTTTACTAAGGTTATGTAGCTATTTGCTTGCATCTCCCTATCAATTTTGAACTCTCCAATTAGTTCATATCTTGATTCTTTGATATTGCCACTTTCTTATAGATTTCAAGTAATATACACATACACTGGAATCATCAATAGTCCAATACACTAATCATCCATAGTTCAATAAATGTAATTTGAAAGTACATATACAAATACTAATTTAATAATAATATGGAGATCTAAATAATACAACCTCCGACTATCATTAACCCTCACAGTCATTTGCAAATCAAGAGATGAGAACATGGTCCAGGTGCTTTTTCTGCCCAACCATGAAGCGTATGCTTCCCTAGAGATTTCTTCCTGACATGAAGAATCACCAACCTTGCACGAAATGCTTAGTAAAAAGAAATCGACAAACAAGATGGAATTTGGTGCATGCCTAATATATCTACATGCATTTCTATTATACAAGAATATGCTATGATCGATATTAGGATATAGAAGTGAGCAAATATATATAATAAATCCATCTATCTTAATGGTCTAAGTCACTTGGCCAAACATATAGCCATATACAACTAATAAAAGTAGATCTAGAAAAGCAATGTCTACACTCCATGTAACCCATATTCGGCACCTATCTCGAAAGGTAAACTTTATGCTATGAAAAGATGGTGAATAGAGGAACTGAACCCATAAATAATTTGAAGATATTTGCATTAATTCATGAGAATTTTGAAGCATAATACAACTGATAACTTGTTCCCATTTAGTAATATTACTCTTAAATTAAATATTACTAAGAGATATTTTTTTATTCATCATTCAAATTTAATAATTCTACCCAGTAAGTCCATATTAAATAGTTTTAAATGTCAATAACTCAAAGGAAAAATATGTTGAATTGACTAACAATATTTAATGAAAGGAGATTGAAAATTTAAAACTAAAATGTTTATATCTTGAAATCAAACAAGGTTATTATATAAGTAATTAATAATATCTATCTATATATATATATTGTTTCACCTTGTGTGTTATTATCTATTTATTATTACCTAGTTTGGTAAAATTGCTTCAATAAATGTGAATGTATTTTATTTATACACACTAATGGAAATATGATGAATGAATGTTTGATTCAATTTAATGTTTTATAATGATTTTGTATATGAAATATATGTGATGTATATGAATGTATTATTTTAGCTGACTATTGTCATGGTGAACTAAGTTGAATGCAGGAACAGGTTCAAACCTCCAAAAGAGAGGGGAAGTATCACTCAACCCTCAGGAGAGGAACTTGGTTTGGTAACCTTTAATTCAATCTTATTGAGCAGTCACACACTCATGCCCTAGTTGGTCTTAGTTAAGTCAAGTCAGTTCGAGTAATGGGTAAGTGATCTTCAGTTTTGATTGTGAATGTTTATATTGGTTTGCAATCTTGTTTTATGAATGTTGGAATGAGGAATGTGACGAAGTCTTGATGTTGAGTTGAAGTTCTTCCATGTGTGTTTACTATTATATTGATGAGATATATGCATATATATGTACGTGTCTATGGTAAACTCATACATGTGAGTGAATGTGTACATGAGTATACACAGGTAGACGTACCTACATGTTCATGGATGGATTATCCATATGCATGGGAATACCGATTGGGCTAAAGTGACATATATATATATATATATATATATATATATATATATCCATGTATATCTGCAATCGAAGGTTATGAGTATAAATGTTTTATAAAGATATTGAAATAATATTATGTATATGTATATATATAGTATATGTATATATTAATATATATGTAGAAAGTAATATAGTTGCATATATATTTATATAATCTTTATATATTTATATATGTTTGATAATTGATAATTAATGTATTTGTTAAACCTTGTGAAATAAGTATATATAGTAATATATATATGTATGTATGTATATATATACCAAGAAGGATATATATATATATAATGAAAGTCATTTTTAATACTCTTTCTTAAGCGTTATATATATAAAGCACTATTATTAAGTGAAGCGCTTAAATGAATGAAGGCACATATAAGATTACATGGCGTAACCTTTGGAAACAAAAAAACCAACACATAAACCAATTCTAGACCAAGTTAACTATAGTTTAGAAGGAACATATGGATATATCACTATTGTGCATACATTGAAAATAGAAGTAAATATACTTTAAAGCATAAATGAATAAGTCTACTCGCGCTATAAACATGGGGCGCCAACTTATGAATATGGTGCCAATTTGGAAGTGTTTGGGATGTAAAAGAAGTTTGCAAAATGCGCATAAGTCTGGTAATGGCCTTGAGAATTAGTCAAGATTAAACTTGGCAGCATTATGTGAAGGAATTCAATATAGGAAACTTGTTTGTGAGCTTGTTGTTCATTTGACTCAGTAAAAAAGTCTTGATGTTCCTTGTAACAAGTCAACTCAGCCATTTAAATGGTGAGGACTGTTATGTGTTGCAAACCTATGAGTTAGCTTGGCGAGTCATTGCATGAGGTTAGAAAGGTGGGAGATTAAGTTGTTTGTAGCCTTTGGTTGCTCACAATTTAGTATAAATAGAGGTGCTCATTCTACCAATTGTTACACTTATCAATTTGATTTTCTTGTGTTATTTTGCTGCAATTTATGTGCAAAGTGAGTTGAGATTTTGAGTTAGATATTTATTTGTTGTATTACTTTAATTTTTTTGATAGACTTAGTGAAAAGCAAGTTGAGGATTTTGGGTTATACTTTGAGGAAGTTGCAAGAGAGCTTGAGCCATTAAGCTAGGAAGGAAGATTAATCGATTGGAGCTTTTAAATAGGCATGGTGATTTCTACTCCTATGTTATTATGTTGGAAAGATTGTTTATTATGTTGCCATGTTGGAAATATTATCTTTTACGTGTGTTATGATGCTTTCATGTCTTTTGAATGTTTCTTGTTTTGGGAAACCTTTCTTTTGGGTTAATACGTATATATATATTTATACTATAATGGGATTAATACAAGTGTGTACTATTTATACTAGACATAGAAATTCAGTACTATACATAGTATAACAACACTCTAGGTGCATAGAATATGATAGAGTTGTATTGTGATTCTTATAGCAATGTCATGTAGATGTAAGTTAACGAGAAGGTTATTCCTGGGGTTAGGATAATCCACGAGAAAGGGGATAACCTTAGAATAGAATACTAATGGTCAATACAAATCAAGCAATTAAATGTGGTGAATAGATGAACTCACTCGAAGTTACTGGGTGATGAATCTTTGGCCAAACTAGTGTAGGTAGCCACTACCTACATTGTCAATTCACTGTGTGATCTATTTACATTCTAGGCTAAGGTAATCATACATGAGGTAGTGGACATTCTGGTAGCTCTCTAGATATGTAGGACACATCACTATGCTCAAAAATGGCTATTTGAATGATGAGGTTACCAAACCAATCTCTTCATCGAAGGGAGGGCCATCTTACCAAGTTTGCTAGATGTGTAGGGGAATGCAGAAAGTCCATGGTTGGTGGAAAAGTGCTTGAGTGATGCTTCTCCTCATGTAGTTGGCGGACAAGATTTGGGAGAAGGACATTTTGAACCATTTGTATTTATAGTTCTTGTAAGCTTGTTGAAGCTATGTTGTAGTCATATGTCCATCTATGTGGAAATTGTAATTGTGAAATTTTATCTTGAATATATTTATGTAAAGTTAAATCATACTTATATTATTGGAATGATTCTTTGATTATGCAATGGAAAAGTTTAGATAAAGTTATGTTTCAAATGATACATTTATTATTGAATAAAAAAACAAAAAAAATTATTGCTCATTATATTAGATGCATAGACAATTTACTTGTGGGTAAAACTTAGTAAAATTATTAGGTAGAACAATGGGCATGTTACACGTGGTATCAAAGCTACCAAGTTAAACTTTAGAACCTATGTGCTCGCTATGTTTCCAATCCAAATTTATATGAGTCTAATGTTTGGAAATTCTTGTGCTAAGATGGTGCATCTCAAGATGACAGTGAGAAAGTCAGTAATCATAAATGAACGCTACCTACGGGTCAAGAAGGAAAGAGAAGCCCTTGTTTGAACCATTGAGGGAACCAATTATGACAACGTCATTTGGCTGAGCGATATCGAGACTTTTAGTCATGCCATTTCGCGAATTAGTCAAGAGAAGAGGAGGATGAAAGAGGCTACCAACTTCAATTTCTTACCTTATGTCTCTCCAGCCAAGTTAGACTCTTTGTCACTTTCTAGGGATATGCCCTTGAAATGTAGTGTTAGTCCAATCATGATATTTAGGGATTCTCGAGTTCTTCCCTTAGCGAAATTTATTATAATAGCCGCAAGTGGCGAATCAAAGGGTTATATACCTCAAAACTATGTATCTGAGTATAAATCAGAGGGTTATTATCATTTCAATGATGTATATGAGAAAAAATCTGAGGGTTATACCACACGAAGTTATGTATTGAAAAGTGAATCCAAGGGATATTATTCCTTACTATCTAAATAGTCATTCTATGTAAACACAAGGAAATTGAAAATCCTTTTATATTATAATGAATATATTATTTTGGAAAAAATTATGAATGAGTTCTTTAAAATATAATTCTTATGTGAATGATAGATCTTTTTGAATATTGTTAACATAGAGAAAAACCATCGCAAATCTAATTAAAGTTAAACCTTTAGGTATAACTATTCTTGGAAAAATGGTTAGGACAAGAACTAACTATGGGGAAAGTCAAGAAGTAGGTTAAGGTGTTGAGAATATCGAAGCTAAGTTGGATCACATTCTAGCTATCATAGATGAAACCTTGAACAAAAATTTAGGGGAATTGAAAGAGAGGAGCAAGAATTCTTGAATAATGAGGAAGAAGGGGAGAATTCCCATGATCACAGTCAATCTAGTGATCAAGAGAGTGATAGGTCACAATCATATTCTGAGGGAACCAAAAGGAAGCATTTGGAAAGTGATTTATCACATGACATGAGGAAGATCACACCACAAAAATTTGAAGGTAGTACTACTGGAGATGCGGCAAAAGCATGACTTACGGAGATGGAGAAGTATTTTGAAATCAAAAATTACTTTGAGGTCACTAAATTTGTATGGGGAGAATTTCAGTTGGTTGGTGAAGAATCCAACTGGTAGATGAGTAAGAAAATGGAGCTTGGGCTTAGTTCCTTAAGTCTCACATGGAGCGAGTTTGCGAAGATTTTTGAAAAGCAATGGTTGCCCCAACTCTTCTATGACCAAAAGCTCATTGAATTCCAAAACCTGAGGTAGGGTGACTCCTCAATGAATGAGTATTAGGAGAAGTTCACTCGACTCCTAAAGTATGTACCTATGTACCAAAAGGATGAGCAATTTTGTATAAGGAAGTTTATCATGGGTCTATATGTACAAATAGGTGGTGAGGTAGATGCGCATGGTCCAAATATTATGGATTTGGTGTACGAGAAGGAAATCAAGTAGGAAAAAAGGCTTAAGTCTATCTCAAACTACTAGGAGAGAAAGATAAATAAGCTCATTTGGATGCAAAACACTCAAGCTCCAAGGAAGCCCAGTGAAGGGGAAAGTTTTCAAAAGCAATGGGACAAGGTACCCCAAAATAATTGGAGTGAACCAAGGAGATATCAAAAAGGAAACAATAACAATTTCAACAACTTTAAAAGAAATGCTGGTGAAAATGAAAGTAATTCTAGAAGATCTGTGAAAAGGAAGGGACTAGTGAAGAGATGCTTTACATGTGGTGGGGATCACTATGTGAGTAATTGTCCAAGAAAACCATTTGGGACACAACCACATGGTAACTCTCTTCCACCTCAAAGAGTTGTATTCCAAAAAAGGATTCATGTTGTTGTGGATAATCGACAAGCGGAGTACCAGATTATTCCAATCAAAGTTTTAGGTACTTTGTCTGGAATTTCCATTTCAATTTTAATAGATACTAGTGCAACAAAAAATTTCCTTTCTCCTAGAAAGAAAGTTAAATGTCTAGAAAAGTTGGCTACATGGAAAAATATTGGGTTGTAGAATATGCAAACCAAAAAAGAGCTGAAGTGAGTCAATGTCTATTTGAAGCAATGATTGAACTTCCAAGTTTCTCGACAGAAGTAAATTTGTACATAGCTCCCTTAGGTTCTTATGATGTCATCTTAGGGATGAATTGGTTATGGAAACATAGAGCCAAGGTAGTTTTTCATGCTAAAATAGTTGAATGCTTAAACGATGTAAGTAACTGGGTGTCGTTACAAGGAACACCTAGAGAGGTTAAGTTACAACAGATATCCACTGTACAAATGCATAGGGAAAATAAGAAAGGTTGTCAATTCTTTGCAGTAAAAATGGAGAAACTTGAGGAATGCAAAGAATTCATTTCTCAAGATAATATGGTATATTATGGACCTCAAGACTCCCAAGATGTCGAAGAGGGTGAAGTATTAGAATCTGGAAAAATGGATATGGAGAAATATCGTATTTTACAAAAGTTTGTGGATGTATTTCCAGAAGACAAACATGGATTACCACCTAAGAGGATAATTGATTTCTCCATCAACATAGTACGGGGGTTGGAACCTATATTGAAAGTACCCTATAGGATGACCATAACTAAATTAATGGAGTTAAAGGCGCAACTAAAAGAGTTGTTGTCTAAAGGATTGATAAGACCCAGTGTTTCACCCTGGGGAGCACTAGTGATCTTTGTAAAGAAGAATGATGGTACACTGCACTTATGTATTCATTATTGATTGCTTAATAAAGCAACGATAAAGAACAATATTTGTTGCCACATGTTGATGATATTTTTTATTAGATGCGAGGAGCGATAGTGTTTTCAAATATTGATCTACGTTTTGGATATCATCAACTAAGAATAAAGGATGAAGATATTTTCAAAATTGCTTTCAAGACTAGATATGGACATTATGAGTTCATAGTGCTACCATTTGGGCTCATGAATGCACTAGAAACATTCATGAATCTAATGAACAATGTATTTAGAGACTGTTTGGATAGGTTTGTGTTGGTCTTCTTGGATGACATCTTAATTTACTCCAAGAATGAAGAAGAACATCTCAAGCATCTAGACATTGTTCTCCAATAGTTGAGAGAGCATAAGTTATACAAAAAACTCTCAAAGTTTACCTTCTTTTAGAAGGAAGTACAATATTTGGGTCACATAATTTTGGATAATGGTATTGTGGTTGATTCAGCGAAGATTAAAGCGGTGTTAGAGTGGCCAGTGCCCAAGAATGTATCAAAAGTTAGAAGTTTAATGGGTTTGGCTGGGTATTACCGTAACTTCATTGTAAAATTTTCAAGAATAGGTTTTCCCACCATGTCATTACAAAGGAAGGGGAATAAGTTTGAGTGGTCTGAGAAGTGTCAAGTAGCATTTGACCGACTTAAGGAAAGGTTGAAAGGTTGAACACAACATCAATACTAAAGGAACTAGACCCAAATGGTAACTTTATATTTATTACAGATGCATCAAGAGAAGGTTTGGGTGGAGTATTGATGCAAGAGGGGAAATTCGTAGCTTATGAGTCAAGGAAGCTGAAGCCCTATGAACAAAATTATGCTTCACATGATTTGGAGTTAGCAGTAGTTGTTCATTCATTATAAATGTGGAGACATTATCTATTGGGAAACCCATTTGAATTGAAGATTGATCATCATGGTCTAAAGTATTTATTTGCTCAACCTAATCTGAATGCACAACAAAGGAGATGGTTGGAGTTAATATCAGACTATGATTTTAACATTAGTTATATCAAGGGAAAAGAGAATCCAGTTGTTGATGCCTTAAGTCGTAGGAGGCATATCTCCTCTATGACATCAATCCAAACTGACTTCAAGGTACAAGTGTTACAAAAATCTAAAAGTGGCGAGTTCTATGAGAAAGTTAGGCAAGCACTCATATACAATCTGCAAGATTGAAGGTATGAGGGATATCACTTTGAACCTAACGATTGATTGAGATTTAAGGGAAGGATTCATATTCCCAACATTGGGGAATTAAGGAGCATGGTATGGAAAGAAGTTCACGATGCACCATGTATTCAGGACATCCTGGTGTAACTAATATGTTAGCCGATGTAAAACCATTATATTTTTGGAAGGGTATGAAAGGGGATGTCGTGAGATTTGTAGCAAGTTGTTTAGAGTTGCAAAGAGTTAAGGCAAAGAATCATCATCCTGTCAGTCTTTTATATCCACATGAAGTTCCAAAAAGTAACTGGAAAGTTATTAGTATGAATTTTGTGAAAGGTCTCCCTATGTCAAGGAACACACATAATTCCATTTTGGTAGTGGTTGACAAGCTTACAAAGGTAGCTCACTTCATACTAGGGAATCTAACTGATGGAGCTTCTGTAATAGCATGTAAATTTATTCAATAGATATTTAGATTGCATGGAATTCATGAAAAGATCATTTATGATAGGTATGCTAGAGTGACATCTAGGTTTTGGTAAACCTTGTTTACTTCACTTGGGACACAACTGAACATAAGTTCTACTTATCATCCAGAAATGGATGGGAAAACTGAAAGGGTGAACCAAGTATTAGAAGACATACTAAGGATGTATTGCATGGATCAACAATACAAATGGGAGGATTACCTACCATTGGTAGAGTTTTCATATAATAACTCTTGTCATTTTGTGATCAAGATGGCTCCGTTTGAAGCATTATATGGTAGGAAGTGTCAAACTCCTATAAGTTGGGATAAACTGGAAGATAGTGTTGGATAAGACAACTGAGAGGGGGGAGAATCAGTTGTCGCAAAATCAACACCTTAAACCATTCTCCAAAACTAATTCTTAATACTCCTTAAATGAATAAACATTAAGTGCAAGTGCAAAAATTGAAAAATTATCACATAAACACAACAACACCAGATTTACGTGGAAAACCCAATAGGAGAAAAACCACGATGAGGATTATCTCAAACTTTAGAGAATATCAAAACCAATTACAAAGGCTCACTGCCTAAGAAACAAGGCTCACTACCAAAACAAGGACTCACTGTTCGGATTAGGATTCACTATCTGGATTAGGACTCACTGTCCAACAAGGCTAACAACTCAGAGGGCTCACTGCCACAAAGATACAAAGAAGATAGAATAAATAGGATATAGAGAGAAGACGATCTCAATGCAATACAGAAATCCACCATAATTTTCTCAACCACTTGCAGACATGAATGAATAATAGAGTACACCTTCAACTCACTACATCTGAAAACTCAAGATTTAGGCTTTGCACTAATTTGTCACACTCGCATCACACACACTCACTGATTCGCATCAATCTCACATCTATCTACTATATTTCCTTGCACTTATCTCTCTTTGTACTCACATTCACCATTAACTCATCCTGGATTTATACCATCTTCAACTTTGAAACATATCCAAAGTCATCCATCCAACATTAAATTCAAATTAGGTCGACGCTAAAACATCCTAGGGTGGAATTAGAATGAGGGTGACCCAAACACATGGTTTGTGAGGACCCAAATTGATCCAACACGCTACATCAATTATGAAGATAGTGTTCAACACAAGGTCGGCCAAACCAGTGTAAAACACATAGGATAATTAAGATCGAACCTTCCAGATATTGAAATTATCTTCAATACAACCATAACAACTCAACTCTAGAACCGCAAGTCATAAGAATTAACCAAAGAGAAATACGAACCAATAACTTTTCTCTTGGACCTCAATCGAAACATAGAAAATCACAATTCACAACTGGTGAACATAACTTACACTGTATAATGAATTAGGAGCCAAAATTTTGGATATAACATCTTCCAACAACAATGAACAACATATCTGAACCACACAAACATAGGAGAAAATATCATACCAAAACCTGGAGCAACCACTGAACACTAGCAACCTTTCTTTAATGCAATTTTCTCAATATCCTCAACATATACAACCAATAACCTGCAACCAAGACACTAATGAAAATAGCAACTAGTTGACAACCAATTGACCAGTTGACATCAATGACAACACCTTCATTCTTGCAAAAATCTCCCCCTTTGTCATTGATGACAACAGATGATGTGAAAAAACATTCAAGACAACATACTAGCGCTGAATCACTTCTCAAGATTTTTCTTTTTTTTTCTCCTCTTTAGTAGATAATCCTTTTTTTTCTTTGTCACATTCTTCCTTTTTTTCTTTTCTTTTTTCACATTCTTCCTCTCTCCCTTTGACATCAATGGAAAAGGCAAAGGATATTTTACTTTGATTCCCCCTTTGACATAGAAAACATAATACTCATAATGACAATACCCGATACTACCTGCTCCCCCTGAGAGATAGCCAACAAAAACATCAATCTAGAAGAAAGATAGATGCATGGATCCATAGGATTAATGCATCACTATATGCATCTAGTTCAAGAAAGGAGGGGCAATGACCCCTAGCTTTTCTCGGAGATACTCAAAAGTATCTTTAGGAAGAGCCTTCATAAATATATCAACAATTTGATCCTTTGTAGAGATATACTCAAGCTTTATTTAATTCTCCATGAATTTCTCTCTCAAGAAACGATACCTGATAGATATATGCCTCGTCCTCGAGTGCATCACTGGATTCTTTGAAATGTTAATTGCACTTGTGTTATCACAAAAGATGGAAATAGGATCATCATTTACTACTATGATATCTTTCAATTTTTGTTTCATCCATAGAACTTGTGTATAGAAAGATGCAACAACAATATACTCAGCTTCAACAATAGACAAGGAAATTAAATATTTCTTTTTACTCAACCATGCCACCAATCTAGAACCAAGAAATAATGCACCACCACTTATAATATTTATGTCATCTACACATCCAACCCAATCTTCATCTGTATAAGCACTTAGTGTAAATTCAATATCTCTTGGATACTATAACCCATAATCCAAAGTGCCATTCAAATATCTGAATATTCTTGCTCTGATTAGCCTTTGGTGAATCATCATCTTTTCCCAATTTGCAAAAAGTCACTATAGGAGTGCATACCGGTTTGGAACCATCCATCCCAAACTTCTTCAACATCTCTTTTACATACTTAAACTATGAAATAAAAATTCCTTTCTCTGTTTGACTAATTTGCGGCCCAAGAAAGAAATTCATCTCTCCAAATATAAATATTTCAAAAAATATTTGCATCTCTTCCACAAAAAATTTGCACATAGTTTCATTTCGTCCAAAAATAATGTCATCAATATATACAACTACATTCAATATTTTGTCATTTTCAATTTTAAAGTACAAACTATTATTTGTCATACCTTTGTTGGAACCTTGTTGAATAAAATATTTGTCTATCCTTGCATACCAAGCTCTAGGATCTTGCTTCAATCCATATAAAGATGTCTTCAATCTGCACACGATATTTGGTTGATCTAACAACTGAAATCCTTTTGGTTGTTCCATGTAGACTTCTTCTTCTAGCTCACCATTCAAAAATGTAGACTTGACATCCATCTGATAGACCTTGAGATCTTTATGAGCAGAAAATGCTAAGAACATCCATATAGCTTCCATTCTTTCCACCAGCGCAAAAGTCTCTTGAAAATCTATGCCTTCTACTTATGAGTAGCCTTTACACACAAACCTTGCTTTGTTTCTAGCCACTTCTCCATTCTCATTCAACTTATTTTTGAATACCCACTTTGATCCAATAATGTTTTTATCTGTCAATCTTGGAACCAATTCCCAAGTTTGATTCTTCTCAATTTGCATAAGTTCTTCTTTCATAGCTTCCATCCAATGTTTATCTTTACATGCTTCACTTATAGTCTTCGGTTCAATCTCAGAAAATAAAAACAGATTTACTTCAACAACAACTCTGCTTCTTGTCAATACTCCTTTTGTCTTATCTCCAATGATCTAACTTTCTAAACGATTCTTTTGAACATATATCTAGGTGTCTTAATGGACACCACCGTAGCTTCTTCTTCTCTTTCATTTTCTTCATTTTTCTTTTCTTGATCATCCCTTTCCTATTCTTCCACAATTTCTTCAATTCTTACACCATCAGGTTCATCAGATACATATCCATCAATATCAATTGAATTCTTCATTGTTTCATCAACATTGACATTTGCAGTTTCTACAATCTTTCTCAATCTTTTATTGAAAGATCTGCAGGTTTTGCTTCTAGTAGGGTATCCAAGAAAAAATATTTCATTACTTCTTGCATCAAACTTTACTAAAGTTTCTTCATCTCTTCTGATATAACATTTGCTTCCAAATATCTTGAAATACTTAACAGTAGGAATTCTTCCAAACCATAACTCATAGGGTTTTTTTTTACTGTTTGCTCTTGCTTGAACTCGATTGAATACATAAACAACAGTATGAATAGATTCACTCCAATAGACTTCCAGTAAACCAGCCTTAGTAATCATTGATCTAGCATCCTCTTGAACTGTTCTGATCTTTCTTTCAACAACTCCATTTTGTTGAGGAGTTCTCAGAGCAGATAACTGTATTTTTATTCCATGCACTTCACAAAACATATTAAACTCATGGGAGGTGAATTCTCCACCTCTATTAGACCTTAAGCACTTTATCCTCAAATTTACTTCATTTTCAATCATAGCTTTGAATGTCTTGAATCTATCTAATGCATATGATTTATCTCTAAGAAATGTAACCCATGTATATCTAGAATAATCATCAATCAAAATAATAAAGTAAATTTAACCTTGCAAGCTTCTCACTCTTGTAGGACCATAGAGATCTATATGAATTAAATCCAGTAGTCCAGTTGTAGATTGTTCCTTTGATTTGTAATGGCTTCTAGCTTGCTTTCCAAATTGACAATTCATGCACATAGCATTGTCAAGCTTTGTAATCCTTGGTAAATTTCTCACAGTCTGAACTACACTAATCCTCACCGAGTTATCAAAATTCATGTGACACATTCTCTGATTCCATAACCAACTGTCATTAATCTGAGTCAAAGCATCGTCCATCAACACCTTTAAGTTGATAGATATTTCCTTTAGATTTCTTTCCTTCAATAATCACTATTTCGAATCCTTTCCAGATCTCACATCTCTCATCCTCAAACTTAAGATGATATCATTTACTACACATATGTCCAACACCCAAGAGATTTTTCCTTAAACCCTTAACATAGTAGACATCATTAGTATTATTCTTGCCATCAAAACTTACTGAACCTATCCCACAAATTTTAGCACCAGTATCATCTCCAAACATAACCAAGCCTCCATCATATTTTTCAAGTTTGACAAACTTACTCCTATTACCAATAATGTGATGTGAACAACCACTTTCAACAACCCAATAGTTCTTTTCCTGTTTAGCATGTAGGGCAGAGATAACAATACCTTCATTTTTCTCCTTCTTCAAAGGGCATTCCTTCACCTGTTTTTTAGAATTAGCAGAAGTAGGTTCATCCTTTATGGCCAAGAACAAGCATTCATTGTCATTAGGATCTTCATAATCAAAACCCTCATCGATATACTAGCATTCTCATTCACATAATATGCTATGTTGATTTTATTTCCTTTCCTTTCTTTCTCATATCTTTGTTTATTCCTTTTAGCTCTTTTGAGACACTTTGCAACATAATGACCTATTTCTCCACAACTAAAGCATTTAAAGGGTAACTCACCTCCATACTTGTTGGAACCTTTCTTCATCCTTCTCACAAAGTTAGCTTCCATTTCATAAATATTTTCTTCATACGGATCTTCATCTTTTGTAGCCTTAAAAGCAGCCTCTGATTTTCATCCATTCCTCATATTTGACTTTCTCATCTCATAAGATGTCAAAGATCCCAACAAAAAATCTTTAGTGTAGGTCTTATAATCTATACTATGTTCAATAGCACACACCTTTTCGCCGTAAGCATCAGGGAGGGTTCTAAGAATCTTCTTTACAATCTCGGTTTCATCTACAGTAGCACCAAGTCCTCGCATCTTAGCTACTATCTCATCCAATCTTTGTACATAAGCTTTAACATTCTCATCTTCAGACATATGTAGAAGCTCAAACTGTGTTTCCAAATTCTGCAATTTTGCCTCTTTGACCCTTTCATCACCTTCATGCGCTCTTTCCAAAGCATCCAAACTTCCTTAGCAGTCTTCAGATTCTAAACCTTAATCAAATCGAAATGTACAAGACTGTTCTTCAAAATGTACTTCACCTTATTGTTCATTTCATGTGCCTTGATCTCATCAATTGTGCTCAGACCATTAGCAAGAGAAGTGTAAGGATTCTTGTAAGATTTCTCCACACCATATCCACAATACTCCAAATATTCTTCCATCAGTATTTTTCAGATAGCATAATTAGTTCCATCAAACCTCGGATAATCATAAGTAACTTTTCTAGCCATCGAGGAGTTTCCTTAAGAGGTTAAGCTCTACTCCAAGGAACCAAGCTCTGATACCATTTTTTGGATAGTACAAATGAGAGGGGAGGTGAATTAGTTGTCACAAAGTCAACACCTTAAATAATTCACCAGAACTAATTCTTAATACTGCTTAAATGAATAAACATTAAGTGAAAGTGCAGAAACTGAAAACCATCACATAAACACAACACCTGATTTACGTGGAAAATCCAATAAGAGAAAAAACCACAATAAGGATTAACTCACACTATAGAGAATATCAAAACTGATGAAAAAGGCTCACTACCAAAACAATGACTCGTTGTCTGAATTAGGACTCACTGTCCAACAGGGCTAACAACCCGGAGGGCTCACCACCACAGAGATAACAAAGTACACCTTCAACTCATTGCATCCAGAAACTCAGCATTTAGGCTTCACACTGATCTTCCATACTCACATCACACACACTCATTGATTCACATCAATCTCGCATCTATCTTCTCTATTTCTTTGCACTTATCTCTCTTTGTACTCGCATTCACCATTAAATCATGTTGTATTTATACCATATTCAATTTTGAAACATATCTAAAGTCGGCCATCTAACATTAAATTCAAATTAGGTCGGTGCTAAAACATCCTAGGGTGGAATTAGAATGAGGGTGACCCAAACACACACTTGGTGAGGACCCAAATAGATCCAACACACACTTGGGTAACATGGGTAAGTGATCTTCAATTTTGATTGTGAATGTTTATATTGGTTTGCAAACTTGTTTTATGAATGCTAGAATGGAGAATGTGATGAAGTCTTGATGTTGAGTTGAAGTTCTTCCATGTGTATTTATTATTATATCGATGAGATATACACATAAAATGTATATATATGTATATATGTGCATGTCTATAGTAAACTCATACATGTGAGTGAATACGTACATGAGTATATGTAGGTAGACGTACCTACACATGTTCATGGATGAATTACCCATATGCATGGGAATGCCGATTGAACTAAAGTGACATATATATATACACTTCATGTATATATGTCAATCGAGGATTATGAGTATAAGTGTTTTATAAAGATATTGAAATAATATTATGTATATGTATATATAGTATATATTAATATATATGTAGAAAGTAATATAGTTATGTACATATCTATTAATATATATTTATATACAATTGTATATATATATATATATATATATATATATATATATATATACGTAATATTAATCTTTATATATTTATATATGTTTGATAATCAATAATTAATATATTTGTTAAATCTTGTGAAATAAGTATATAAATAAATAGACACACACACACACACATATATATATAAAGCACTATTATTAAGTGAAGCGCTTAAATGAATGAAAGCGCATATAAGATTATATTGCACAACCTTTGGAAACAAAGAAAACCAATGCATACGTTGCAAATAGAAGTAAATATAGTTTAAAGTGTAAAGGAATAAGTCTACCTACACTATAAACATGGGGCACCAACTTATGAATGTGGTGCCAATCTGGAAGTGTTTGGGATGCAAAAGAAGAATGCAAAATACGCATGTTTGGTAATAGCCTTGAGACTTGGTCAAGAGTAAACTTGGCAGCATTATGTGAAGGAATTCAATTTGGGAAACTTGTTAGTGAGCTTGTTGTTCATTTGACTCAGTAAAAGAGTCTTGTTGTTCCTTGTAACAAGTTGACTCAACCATTTAAATGGTGAGGACTATTAGGTGTTGCAAACCTACGAGTTAGCTTGGTGAGTTGTTGCATGAGGTTAGAAAGGTGGTAGAAATATTAACTTATTTGTAGCCTTTGGTTGCTCACAATTTACTATAAATAGAGGTGCTCATTCTACCAATTGTTACACTTATCAATTTGATTTTCTTGTGTTATTCTGCTGCAATTTCATTGCAAAGTGAGTTGAGAGTTGAGAGTTGTATTACTTTGATTTTGTTGAGAGAATTAGTGAGAAGCAAGTAGAGGATTTTGGGTTATACTTTGAGGAAGTTGCAAGTGAGCTTGAACCATTAAGCTAGAAGGAAAGATTATTTGGTTGGATCTTTTAAATAGGCATGCTGATTTCTACTCCTATGTTATTATGTTAGAAAGATTGTTTATTATGTTGCCATGTTGGAAAGATTGTCTTTTATGTGTGTTATGATGCTTGCATGCCTTTTGAGTGTTCTTTGAATATTTCTTGTTTTGGGAAACCTTTCTTTTGGGTTAATACATATATAGATATTTATACTATGGTGGGATTAATATGAGTGTATACTATTTATACTATACATAGAAAGTCAGTACTATGTGTAGTATGACAACACTTTAGGTGTGTAGCATAAGATAGAGTTTTATTGTGATTCTTATAGCAATGTCATTTAGATGTAAGTTAATGAGAAGACTATTCCTAGGGTTAAGATAATCCACAAGAAAGGGGATAGCCTTAGAATAGAATACTAATGGTCAATACAAATCGAGCAATTAAATGTGGTGAATAGATGACCTCACTTGAGGTTACTGGGTAATGAATCTTTGGCCAAAGTAGTGTAGGTAGCCACTATCTACACTGTCAGTTCACTATGTGATCCAGTTTACATTTTAGGTTGAGGTAATCATACATGAGGTAACTTAGACATTATGGTAGCTCTAGATATGTAGGACACATCACTATGCTCAAAAAAGGCTATTTGAAGGATGAGGTTACCAAACCAATCTCTTTGTCGAAGGGAGGGCCATCTTACCAAGTTTGGTAGATGTGTGGGGGACCACAATAAGTCCATGGTTGGTGAAAAAGCGCTTGAGTGATGCTTTTCCTCATGCAGTTGGCGGCCAAGATTTGGGTCAAGGACATTCTGGACCATTTGTATTTCTATTTCTTGTAAGCTTGTTAAAGCTATGTTGTAATCATATGTCCATCTATATGGAAATTTTAATTGTGAAATGTTATCTTGAATATATTTATGTAAAGTTAAATTATATTATTGGAATGATTCTTTGATCATGCAATGGAAAAGTTTGGATAAAATTATGTTTCAAATGATGCATTTATTATTGAATAGAAAAGAAAATTTGTATTACTCATTACATTAGATGCATAAACAATATATATTAATGCTCCATAAATAAAAAGAGAAATTAAATTTAGGAGAAATACAATTACATGAATGTTAGCATTACAAATTTATATGGAATCAAACCCAACCCTTACTATATTCAATGTGCATCTTATACGACAATATGGTCTAAAAGTTTAAAATTAATTAACATGAAAGATAATTTAAAATTTATTGTTAGATCTAGCAAATCATAGCCACAATTCTCTCACATGGGTATCATGGTTATGGTAGTAACATAGTGATTTTTTTAGTTAACTATATACATGGATTCACACATATTTGTAGGGACTATCCAAACTACAGGTTTGTTGAATTCTTACTTAATGTAATTACATATAAATGAATGCAAGATGGGTTTCTATGTTGTGGACCTTTGGATTAGACATACATGGTGATTAAATTTGTTTCCTACACAATATTTTCATGCACAACTCATTATAACAACAATTCTATTCAAGTGTAGGCAAATGGATCTGTTGGAAAGGACTTAGAAACTCTCAAGAAAATGCAACAGACAGATTAACAAGAGGCACATGCAAGGCACAAAGACTTTAATTTTTTTTCCTCAGAATGTGATCTCATGGACGCTAAGAATGTAGAAAAATATATGCAACAAATGCAAGTATAACATTATTTTAAGCAAATCGACATACCAGTAGTCAACAAAAATAACCTCATTCAACTTTATTTAATGCTGATTGGATCCATTTAAGACTCCTTATTTGAAATTATGAGCCATTTTGTTAACAACAAAATAAATAAGAGAAAACCTGGATTCCTATTAGAGTGATAACTCCTGCACTTCCCTCAAATCTACGATGTACCAAAAGCTCTACTATAGCTGGACTCCTGCTACTTGTGTCCCAGTCACCATCCCCTCTGGAAACTATTCTCAAAATTCCTCACAAGCGCCTTCTTCCTGCTACCATCTACGCTTCAATTTCCCCCTTTTACCATAATTTTTAGAGTATTCATTTCAGAGTCCCCTACCAAAAAAATTAAAAACTGACTCCCCCTTTTGTTGCTTCAAAATTAATAATGATCAATAAGGAACACACTATTTCCTCCTAATAATAAATACATAAATAATTATATAAAATTGATATATATATGTGTGTTAATAATATTTTATTATATTATAATCAATATATTTATATATATATATATAAAGTTTATTTTCCAACTAATAATAAATACATAAATAATTAAGTAAAATTGTTTATTTTTTTCCGATCATTATTTAATTTTTTTTTTTAAAAATAAAACAAACATATTAGACAACATGGATGAGCATTTTGATCAACCGAAAGATAGTTAGTCTTTTTAATTTATCAATTATTTTTTAGCTTTACTAACCACATTTAAATGCATATAACTAATTTTCTTCATGTCACGTATGGATTTTTCAGTTACATATTTAAATGCAGACATTATTTGATTTGTCGAATTTAGATTATTTAATGATTATTTAAAAGATAGTTTAATTGGAATTCGAAATGAAATGAAGATGAAATTGAATTAAAATGCAAATGCAAATTATTGTATTTATGTTATTTCGGGGTTTGTCATTACTAATGATAAATCGAGTGCAAGTGAATGCAAGAAACAGGTGAACGAGGTTGAAGGCGAGAACAACGATCAGGTAGAGTTGTTTAGCCGATTGATGTTTGCGAATAGATGGGATCTCACACACTCATGTAGATTGACATTTTAAATGTCTTGTGCGTATATTATGCTTGCGAATCGAAAAATTTAGTTTTGGTGTGATTTCTTAAAAATTGTAAAAATATATTTTCATAGATGATGATTTTGTTAAGTGATGAAATTTAATGTAATTTAAATTTATAGAATGTTTGTTTGATATTTTATTCCTATTTTGCAAATATGAAGTTGAAATTTTGAAATTTAAATTTAATAGAGTTCTAAACTTAAAATTTGATTAAATCTAGTTAAATAAAGTAATTTTAAATTTAAATGATATTTAAATTAGAAATTGTGAAAATGAATGAATTTCAAAATTTAGAAATAGAATTTATAATTTAAACTTAATGAAAATTGGGAAATTAAATCTAAGTCCGTTCAAAATTAGAAATTGAAATTTCATTCCAAATATGAATTTCATTTAAACTTGAAGAAGAAATATCATAAAACTATCAAAACTAAGAGTTATGAATTTGATCTAAAGATCAAATTCAGAGAATAGTGGATCTTGATTATGCATGAATGCATGAGAAAGAAAATATATATATTGGATTGAAATCCGAAATTAAGCTCAGAGAATTTTCACACACAAATTTCGAAATTGAAAAGATAGAGAGAATTTAGGCACTCAAAGAAGAAAATTTGAAATTGCATACTCAAGGATTCAGCTGAGAGCATTGTTATTTTTTTTGTGATTCTCCATTCGCACCATTGAAATCTGTTGTTCTCATGCATAGAAACCAGTCTTTTTATTATTTTGGCTCCCCTCACATGCCTTTACAATCATCCTCCATACGCCAGCAGGGAGGAAGGGACAAAGTTTAGAGGAGGCGCGGCCAAAGACTGGGAGGTGTCTCCCTCTCCATGCACAAGCTTCATTTCCTTGCGTAGCCTCCCATCACACCTCTCCACGCAGCTCCCTTCTCCACACCCCATGCGCAGGATATTAGCAAGCTTCTCCCACGGCCTTAGGGAGACTCAGAAATCTGCACGGCAGCATCAGGGTCCTCACTCCACTCCACGCACAGGGAAGAAATTAAGGAGAGACCAGTCAATAGAACGAAATTACCAAGCACCTCACAACAACAACATAAAGAATTTGGAAAAGAGAGAGAGACCAGACATCAACTAGGAAGGAGCAGAATGAAATTACCAGGTAGGGGTTTGAAATTCTAATTGTAAATTAGATAATCCATTTTGTTTACTATGAATTCTGAGAATGATTATCAGAAAATATAGAAAAATATAATTGACAAGAAATTTAGGGAAATGGAGAATTAGAATAGACAAAACAATGACTGTAAAAAATAAAATAATAATACTTGAAATATGTCAAAACAAAAAACTGAAACAAATTACATTGATTTCCAAAATCATAGACAGAATTCAGACACTAAGATTAAATGGAAAATCGATAGATAAATCTTCATGATAAGGAAAAATCAAACTATGTTTTATTTTTCTAGAATTCAGGAAAGCTTTGAATGGAATTCTTATTATTTTTTTTTAATTTATGCTGAGAATTAGATAAATCTTGATTTAACTCGTTCTTAAATCAATGAACAGAAATTAGAAAACCAATTTAAACTTTGAATCGAACTGACAATAATGAGAGAAACAAAATATGCTGATGCAAATTAATTAAATCATGTTGACAGAAAATAAAGATATTATTGACAGAAAAACATAGAAACAAAATTTTAACTTGATTATTTCGCTTTTCATGAAAATTGTCAAAACTCAGAATTTTAAAATAGTTAGATTTAATTTGATAAATAATTGATATTTAAATGCTGAAAATAGGATGAACTTGAATCAAAATGTTTAAACTTGAAATTCAGTCAATTTTTGAAAACTATTAGAACAAATTTTAAACAACTTAAATTAAAGAAGAGTTTGAAACAACTAAATGTGTGCTCTTTTAATTTACGTTTTTATATGTATTTTGACATACTGGAGATACACCTTCGTTTTTGAAACTTTATTGATTATTTAAATGACTGAATTAAAATACTGATTTTATGTCTTTATGCAAATTGAAACAATGAAAAGTGGTGTTTGATAAACTGTTTTCATTTTAAGTATTGTTTTCAGTTTATGTTTTGAAAGATTGTGAAAGATTGTGTTTGACTGCTTGAACCATGCATGAATGATAGATAATTATGCATGTGCTGTTTTTGGGAAAGTTACCTTCCGGGACAGGTGCCGAATATGGGTAAATAGAGAGTGTAGTTTTGCTTTTTCCAAAACTACTTTTTATTGTCGTGCATGACATTTTACTTGGCCAAGTAATTTTTGTACCATTGAAATAGATGGATTATTTAATACTCTCTACCATATCCTAGTACCGAACTTGCTTCTTTCTTAACTGAATTAGAAAAATGAAAATGCTTGTGGATTACTAGTAGTACTAGGCATGCACTAGATTCCATCTTGCTCGTAGGCTACTTTTTGCTAAACAATTCGTGCAGGGTCGGGTATTTCTTGATTGACTAAGAAATTCCGAGGAAGCGTAAGCTTCGAGGTTGGGCGGAAAAGCGCTTGATTCTTGTTCTCGTCTTCTTTTGAAGATTTGCTTATGGATGGAAGATCGACAGACCAAATCTTCTTTTTAATGCTTTATTATTCATGATGTATATATTGACGAGCTTATGGTGACTGAATGCCTAAGTCTCAAATTTGTAAACTGGATATGTATCATCCTTTGTAATTATTATTTGAAATGTGTAATTAGACACTTGTATGATTTAGATTGAAATGTAATGAAAGATATCTTATCGAATTTTATGTCATTGTATGTAATCGACTTGTTTTATGAATGAATGAATGAAAGAGATGATGACTTTATTTGGAATATAATGGAATTTATTTTAAGTATTGTCGAATTATTTTTAATTAGATTTCCGACCTCTACACTTCATCTTCAAACAAACACAAAGAATACACTCACAGGACATATTTGGCCCAACTATATGCATAACAAATGATTCTACATGGTGTGTGCATGATTCCCATTATATTCATCGATGCCAATCAACTAAACACCTCTACCTCGACCATGTTCTCATCTTTGACATGTACCTGCACTCATTTGCACTTAAATTTTTATTAATAACACTAGCCCATATAAACCATAATCAAAGCTAAATATGTGCATTACATCATCATATAATCTAACATATGCATTGAATTCAAAATACATCTATAAACATCACTCGTAGATTAACACATGTCAAAGATCCAAGATTCTAATTTAGTTTTCCAAATAATAACATGCCAAAACTATGTAAGCAAAGAATTGGTATGTGACAACTTCCAACAGAGAAAAAAATGTTATAGTAACAAAGACTTAGCCATATTAGTGAGAAGGGTAAGAGCCTTGAAAATAAATGCCTCATTAAGGGGCTTGATGATTGTAATCTTGAGTTTGATTTTTGTGAATGTTGCATCTATGGAAAGCAAAACCACGTCCAATTTTAATCTAGTTATCACAGGTCTTCTAGGGTGTTGGACTATATTCATTTTGATGTGTTTGGTCTTATTAATGTCCCTTCAATTTCTAGATCTATAGATTTTGTTTCATTTATTGATGACTACAACAAAATACATTTGTTTATTTTCTCGAGAGTAAATATGAAGTCTTTAGTTAGTTTAAGGAGTTTAAAGCCTTTATTCAAAACTAGACTAGCAAAATGATTAAGTGTTTGAAGACTGATAATAGTAGTGATTTTTTTCAATATAATTTCACAAGTTCTTTGAAGAGAATGGAATTGAGAGGCATAAGACGACTCCATACCCCTTAGTAGAATGGAGTTGGAGAGAGGATGAGTAGTACATTGATGGAGAGGGCTAGGCGTATGTTGAGTGGAGTTGGCGTTGAACAAAAAATATGGGTTGAAGATGTTTCCATTATGTGCTATTTGGTAAACATATCTCCTATATTTATGCTTGTCAATAAAACACCTATGGACGTGTGGTCAGGTAAGAAGCCCATGTTAGAGTAAAGGTTTTAACTTAATTATGTTGATTAAGTTACCTTTATTTCCTTCTTAAAATCTCACCTTTAGTTTGCATAAAGTGACATTTAATAATTATATTAATTATTAAATGTTTTCCTATTAGGGTTTCTTTTAGGGTTTCTATGATCTCCTTTTTAAGGATTGATCTATTGTATATTTCATAATTTCATTTTTGTTCTGATAAGATAATTTCTCCATTTTTCAGAGCTTCAAACCCTTGTTTGTTTTCTCCATCCATTCTCTTCCTTGTGACAGGTATCCATTTGCATGCAGGTGTTCTTGGAGTCTGAAGTTGGTTTTGACAACTTCTACATGGTATCAGAGCTTTCCTGTTGCATGCCTATTCTTGTTTGAAGAATTTGGAGCTATTTGGAGCTACAAGGGTTGGATCAGGCATTCACAGTTTTGGGGTTTGTTTTTTTTTTTTATCTAGGGAATCACCTGCAATTTCAAAGCTTTTTGAGTTCAAATGGACCTTGCCATTGTGTCCGCAGTGGTCCAAAACCCCTAAATCGATTGTTCATTCGTCCATTTTGGACAAAGTTGATTTGAGGGGCAAATTGTTTTACCCGTACGACCGTTCGTCTGCCTGGTAACAAAAAAAATATTTTTTTTCTTCGGAATTTTTTATTTTCATCAATTTTTTTTATAAAAAAAAAAAACAAGTTGTAATGTTTTTGATTTTTTATTAAAAAAAATCAAATAAAAAAAGTCACAGTTTAAGGGCTTGTAGGCCCTGGTATTGGGGTACCCGCAGGTACCTGCATACATAGGCTTGCGAGCCCTCAGTACGCCGACTGACGTACTACCAACCGCAGGCGGTCTGATAGTACCGCCGACGGTGATACTTTGGCTGGCCGCAGCCCCTTTTTTTTATTAATAATTTTTTAAATTATTATTAATTACCACCTTTTTTTAATTGTTTTTTTATATAAAAAACATTTTTTTATTAAATAAGCCTAGTTGTGCATGTGCGACAACGACCATTTGGCCATCAAATTTAGGCTCAGATTTTTGTTGCGACGGCCGTATGACCGTCAAATTTAATCCCGCACTGTATTTTTTCCCCCTTTGGAACTTATTTTTTTCCAGAGGCCATAACTTGGGCATATGATATCGTTTTTGGCAAACGAGATATCGTCGGAAAGCTAGTTCTGTCAACTTTCCAGTGGTGTGGGTCTCATTGCTTCATTTATCTGTTGGTGCATTCTACAACCAGTTGAAGTCAAAGGAGCTGCTTTCAATCCCGAGCTCATAACTTTTGACCAGTTTCTCTGTTTTTTGCGATCTCAGCGGCGTTGGAACCATATTTTAGAGCTCTTCAATTCCATACATGCAATTTTTCCAGATTTTGTTCCAGGTATATTTTATTCATTTTTTTGTGTTTTCACACTCTATTCAATTACCTGGACATATTCATTCTTGGGAACTTTTCATTTACATGGGATGCTTCATTTTTGGCCGTTCTTCATGTATTTCCATTTTTTGTCCTTTGAGGGCATTTTGAACATCATTTGTAAGCAATATTTTATGTAAACACACTGAGATAAAGTGCCACACTATTGTACATTTATTTTTTGGGGATTTTGCACATAAGGTTATGCCATATTTTGTACTCGCACTGTTTTATAAAGTGCCATGGGGGGTTATGTAATGCCTTTGTTTTGCCATCACACCTTTGTCTGGTGAGTGTCCCTCCACGACGATAGTGGATCCATATGATTCTAACCTCATGCATGTGTACTTTATTTTGCACGCCACTTTTTCAGTTGCAGGTGCTTTCTTGTGCACTTTTGGATGTTGTTTCTTCTCCTTCATGCACTCCAGGGTGTTACACACCATTTAAGTGGATCTTTCAGGCTCTCCCAGTTCAGCATTATGGGGGGGTATTATACTGTTTGTGATAATGCTTCCTTGGCTTTGCCTTGGAAGGAATCTTCCATTCTCAGTTGATCAGTGTTTCAGACTATTGGTACTTGTGTCATTTATATCTTCGTTCCAGGTGTTTGCCTTTGTTTGCCATCTGATTCGAGTAGTGTCATTTGGGGCACTCATGCAGATTGTTGTCTTCTTGATCCTAATCATCTTATCTTCAGAGGAGGTTCTTCAGCACCACAGCAGTCATCTTTCGACAGTTGTTTGCAACTTCTTCTACTTCAGTGATGTTCTTCACGGCTTTCTGCATCTCTTTTTGGAGTAGAGCTTTTCCCATGAGGTTTTCTCTATTTCTCCACTTTACAGAGATTGGTTGTATTTGGGTACCTGATCTGGCCTAGTTGTCGGGACCCATGTTTGCCTTCTTGCATTGTAGTTACCTTTGCTTTTTTGCACATGTTTGTAGCTGCACTTTTGCTCATCTTAAGGGGGGTGTTAGAGTAAAGGTTTTAACTTAATTATTTTGATTAAGTTACCTTTATTCCCTTCTTAAGATTTCACCTTTAGTTTGCATAAAGTGACATTTAATAATTATATTAATTAAATGTTTTCCTATTAGGGTTTCTTTTAGGTTTTTCCTATTAGGGTTTGCATGATCTCCTTTTTAAGGACTGATCCATTGTATATTTCATAATTTCCTTTTTGTTCTGATAAGATAATTTCTCTATTTTTCAGAGTTTCAAACCCTTGTTTGTTTTCTCCATCCATTCTCTTCCTTGTGATAGGTATCCATTTGCATGCAGGTGTTCTTGGAGTCTAAATTTGGTTTTGACAACTTCTACAGCCCACATTGAGACATCTCAAAGTATTTGGTTGCAAGGCATATGCACATGTTCCAGATGAGAAGAGGTCCAAGTTGGAGATTGAGGTAGTTTAGTGTATATTTATTGGCTATGGTTTCAGTGTGAAAGAGTACAAGCTTTGGGATCCAGTGGCCAAGAGTATTCTCTATATTAGAAGTGTGATTTTTAGAGAGTTGAAACCTTCCTTTATTGATCTATAGCTAGAGAAAGAAGAGAATGAAAAAGATGTAGTTCATGTTCCACCAACTTTGATGAAAAATGAACTATGTACACTTGTTTTCCACCTAATGATGAGGAGAGATCTAGTAGCTTTGAAATATTTGAAGAAGAAGAAGAACCTCACCCTCAACCACTGAGGAGGTCTATGCGAGTTAGGCAACAACTGGAAAGGTTTGGTTATTTATTGTTGGATTCTAGTTGTAATTATTGTTTGATTACTAACATTGATGAGTCAAGGATTTTAAAGGAGGATATGGTTATAAGTGATGCAGATTTGTGGATGAAATCCATGGATGAAGAGACAGATTCATTAAAGAAAAATAATACATAGGATCTAGTACCCTCGATTGAAAGACGTAAACCTATTAGATGTAAATGGATGTTCAAGAATTATTTGGTCTTGATGGTAGTGACGAGAAGCATAAGGAAAATGTGGTCACAAAGGGGTATTCATAGGTGGAGGGAAAATTGATTAATATGGTGAAAGATTCTCTCATGTTGCAAAATTCACATCCATTCAATTTATGTCATCACTTGCTACAACTTATGACCTAGAAGTTGAGTAGATGAAAGTGAAGATAACATTCCTTCATGGTAATTTGGCGGATGAAATTTATATGTCATAACCAACTCATTATGTTGTAAGAAGTTAAGAACATCTAGTTTACAAGTTGAAGAAGTCTCTATATGGTTTGAAACAATCTCCTAGGATGTGGTACCAGAATTTTGATACCTTTGTGTTAAGCTTGATATTTCTAAGATCAAACTATAATAATTATGTTATTTAAGATCAATGATGATCATATTATCATAATTATATTAAATGCAAATGATTTTATTTTTTTAGGAATGGTAAAACTATGATTTTTTATTTTGTCTCAGTTGTCAACATAGTTTGAAATGAAATATTTAGGTGCAAATAGGTACATCATGGGAATAGAAATAAAAAAAGATAGAGTTATAAAAAAATCTTTGGTTAAGATAAAGTATGTAAATTTAGTGTTGGAGAGATTCAATATGGTAGTTTGTAGACCATTGGTTGTTACTATTATGCAAAGGATGAAGCTATCTATAGAGGATCACCCAAAACATCCTTCTAAGATGGAGGACATGAGCATAGTACATTATGTGAGTGTTTTTGGTAGTATAAAGAATGCTATGGTTTGTATGAGGCCAAAAATTTACCAAGAAATGGGAGTCTTGAGTTGATTTATGGATCAAGTATATTGGGATGCAGTTAAGAAAGTGTTTAGATATTTGCAGGTTACTTTCAAGTATTCCCTATGTTTTCATGGTTATCCTATTGGACCTCGACATTCAATTTGTATTCATGGATATGTGGATTCAAATTGAGAAGATGACTTAGACAATAAAATATCAACCATTGGATATGTATTCATGATGTTTGGTGGTGCTATCAGTTAGATTAGTGACAAGTTGTAGTCGCTTTGTCCACAACAAAAACAAAGTATATGGTATCTAATCATGCTTGTAAGAAAGCCATTTGGATTAGGATATTGTGTTCTAATTTTGGTATTGATGCAAGGATGATTACTATCTATTGTGATAATCAAAGTTCCATATATTTGGAAAAGAATCAGGTACCTTCCATTACAAAATAAAGCACATTTATGTTCAATTCCATTTTACTTGTGACATGGTGGAAGATGGAAAGGTGAAGATGGAGAAAGTGGAAAATTTGACAAATGTTGTAGATAGATTGATAAACGAGCACAAAGAAATTCAAATGGTGTTATGATTTTATGGGCCTCATGGCCCCTAGTAGTTTATTGTTGTTTGGCTCTTGAAAGGTCTTTGATAACTGAGAGAATATTCAGATTAAGGTGTCTCAAGATTTGCAAACCTTAACATTTAACAACTATTTGTTTAATTATTCATTTTATCTAAAGTTTATTTTCCTACTAATGTCACATGTCATTTTATGGGACCTACCAATTGAGGTGGTATTATACATGGAGGTGATTGTATGACATGTAAGTTATAATTGTGGAAGTAGGTATCCCACTTGGTGAAACTGACTGGAGGCTAAATTTATGGAAATTTTTCATCTTGTAAGAGTCAAATATATTATGATGGGATCTTATGAATATTGATTTATGACTAATTATGATGGTGGAAGAGTTCATTATGACAGATTATGACAAGTGTACCCCATGTGATGAAGGTGTTAGGGTGAGAAGGCATATATCTTAAGGTTAAATACAGATTTTATCAATAAACTGAGAAATAAAACACACACAGAAAATTATAACACAACGAATTTAACATGGTTCACCCAATATGGGCTACATCCACCAAACCGCAGCCATCCAATGATTTTATTATCTAGTGCAAAAAATATTACAATATCATGAATAATTCCATACTACAACTCCTCATCCCGACTGCTTATAACAAGCTTTTAGAAGCTTCTAAAAATTAGGGTTTACAAAGTCAATTTTTTTCTTTTTCGATAACGAAGTGAAAAAAGGTGATTTTTTTTTCTTGGGTGCTGCCACCCTTGAACCCTTGAAGGTGATCAAAATCAATACCCTTTGGCATGGATACATGAAGAGTGTACAATGTAGTATGATCAGTCGCCACATACCAACAATCTCCCACTTGGAGATTGATCTTGGACGACACCGTTGCACTTACAGATCCCACTGAAAATGAGCACCTTGGACCTTGCTGCTCTGTTATACTTTTAACCATGAAGACCAATCAAAGCTGAAGAGGAGCTTAGCTTCTCCCTTGTTACTGCCTTTGTAAACATATCCACTGGATTGTCATCTGGATGTATCTTTTCCAGCTTACTTGTCCATCCTCCAATACTGACCGAATGAAATGATATCTCAGTTGTATGTGTTTGGTTTTAGAGTGCAAGGCAGAGTTCTTTGCAAGATGTATAGCACTCTGGCTGTCTGTAAACAAGTGATTTTCAACCTTTGTTTTGTCCAACTCTTCCATGAAAATTTGCAGCCATATCATCTCCTTTGCTACCTCTATTGCAGCAACATACTCTGCCTCCATGGTGGATAAAGCAACCACCTTTTGCAATCAATAAATCCAACTTACTGCTCTCCCACCAACTATAAATACATAACCTCTAGTACTCCACCTAGTATCTATATCCTCTGCCAAATCTAAGTCAACATAGCCTTTTAAATATGTATTAGAGCCCCCAAAACATAAACATTTATTGGATGTACCTCTCAAGTACCTGAGAATCCATTTTATCGCATTCCAATGCTCAATTCTAGGATGACTCATATACCTGCTAACAACTCCTATGGCATGTGCAATATCCGGTCTTGTGCATACCATGGCGTACATTAAACTACCTACAGCTGAAGCATATGGTACCTTGGACATTTTGTCTTCCTCCTCTTATGTCTTTGGACACATATCCTTAGTCAATTTGACATGACTGGGCAAAGGTGTGCTGACAACTTTTGCATTCTCCATATGAAATCTCTACAACACCTTTACAACATAATTAGCTTGAGATAGAAACAATTTTTTGTTTTTCCTATCTCTTGTGATCTTCATACCAAGGATTTGTTTTGTTGCCCCCAAATCCTTCATATCAAATGAATTTGCTAACTGTTGTTTTAACTCCTTTATGCGATCCATGTTAGACCCCGCTACAAGCATATCATCAACATATAAACATAAAATAATGTAGCTATCTTCAGCTAACCTCTTAAAGTAAACACAATGGTCTGAATTACACCTGTTGTAGCCTTGCTCAGCCATAAAACTATCAAATTTAATATACCATTGTCGAGGTGCTTGCTTCGAGCCATATAAATTTTTCTTCAATCTGCACACAAGTTTCTCCTTACTTTTGACCTCAAATCCTTGTGGTTGTTCCATATATATTTCCTCTTTCAAATCACTATGGAGAAAGGTTGTTTTAACAGCAAACTGTTCTAAATACAAATCTTCAGCAGCCACAATACTTAAAACAGTATGAATAGAATTCATTTTAACAACTGGAGAAAAGATTTCATCAAAATCAATACCCTTTTTCTGTGCAAATCCCTTCACAACTAATCTGGCTTTAAATCTTTTCTTACCTCCATCCTCCTCTTTCACCCTATAAACCCATTTGTTTGGTAAAGCCTTTTTACCCGCAGACAACTTGCATAATTCCCAAGTCTTATTTTCCAGCAAGGAGTCAATTTATTTTTCCATTCCATGCTCCCACTGAACCTTGGTAGACACCCGCATAGCTTCATCTTAACATTCTAGTTCACCAACATCAGTTAATAAAATAGAATACAAAGAGGGAGAAAATCTTTTCGGAAGTCTACTTATCCTTGAAGATCATCTAACATTCACTGGAGTTTGTGGTATTTCTTGTTGCTGTTGTTGCGGAGCATGAGGAACCACTGGAACATTATTGTTTGTAATATCATCCAACACTACATAATCATTTTCTTTCTTCTCATGTTGCTGCAACTGATCTTTGTACAACACTTTCTCATTGAATATGACATCCCTGCTTCTCACAATTTTCTTATTTTCAAAATCCCAAAGCCTATAACCAAATTCATCAATACCATATCCAACAAATATACATTTCTTTGATTTTGCATCAAGCTTGGTTCTATTTTCATAATCTACATGTGCAAAGGCTTCACAACCGAAGGTTTTGAGAAAAGAATAACTCACCTTCTTACTTGTCCATGCTTCCTCTAGAATACCACAACCCAAAGGATTAGAAGGACCTCTATTAATTAAATAAATAGCAGTGTTTACAGCCTTTGCCCACATGTTTAAAAGGCAGCCCAACATGCAGTCTCATAGTCCGTGCACACTCCATTATTGTTCTATTCATGCGCTCAGCCACTCCATTTTCCTGTGGAGTCCTTGGAACCGTTTTCTGCCTACCAATACCATTAGAGAAACAATAATATTCAAACTCTTTTCTGCAATACTCACCACCATTATCAGATCTGAGACATTTTAACTTTTTACCCATCTCATTCTCAACCAAGCTTCTCCATTTTTTAAAAGTTTCAAATACATCAGATTTCTGCCTAAGGAAATAAATCCATACCTTCCTAGTTGCATCATCAATGAATGTAACATAATACTGAGAGCCACCGAGAGAAGATACCTGAGTTGGTCCCCATACATCCATATGCACAAACTCCAATTTCTCATCTTTCTTTTGTTTCCCATCTTTGAGAAAACTAACTCTATTTTGTTTTTCATACACACAACTTTCACTGAAATCCATATTGACACATTTTAGACCTGGTAAAACATTCTTTGAATGAATTACTTTCATACCTTTTGCACTCATATGCCCAAGTCTATTATGCCATAGTGCTAATTCATAATCCATCGCAACTATTTGATTTTTTGCCTGCTGACCTGCAACAACTGTTGCTGAACATTGGTTTTTATCTGCAATAGCTAAAGTAGAAGGAACAGTATGACCTGTACAAAGATATAAGGTGCCTACTTTCACACCTTTTTCTACCACTAAGGCACCTTTTGTAACCTTCCAATTTTTATCACTAAATGTAACAACACAACCTTCATCATCTAGTTGCCCTGCTGAAATCAAATTTTTTTCTTAACTTTGGAATGTGCCTTACCTCATGTAGTAGCCAATGATTCCCATTCTGTAACTTAATCTTGATTCTTCCCTTTCCAACAATCTGATAGGGTTCATTATCTCCCAAATAAACCAACCCAAAATCCCCTTGGACATAATCAAGAAAATAATTTCTATGGGGTGTAGCATGAAATGAAGCCCCTGAATCTAACACCCAAGAATCATCAATATTGTCAAGGGAAAGAATCAAAGCATCCTCATCATATTTATTACTTACCACATTTGCCTCTTTATTTCCTTCCTTTTTGTCTCCTTTAGTTTTTCGAGACCAACAATCTTTCTTTAAATGACCTGGCTTACCACAGTACCAACAATCCTTCTTGTCTCTAGATTGGGACCTTTTGTCCCTTGATTTTCCTTGTGACTTCCCATGACTTCTAGAATTATTTCCTCTTTCCTTTGTTTTGCCCCTGCTTTCTGCATTCAAAACACTGCTTGATGTGGATGTTCCACTTGAGCTTTTTCTCGCTCAAAATAACACCAACAACATCATCAAATTTCAATGTATTTGAACTAGAAACATAATTGCTAACAACCATTACCAAGCTATTTCAGCTTTCAGGCAAAGAACACAAAACTAAAAGATCCCTAACTTCTTCATCAAAGTTTACATTTATAGAATTTAATTGACTGGTAACCGTATTAAAATCATTTAAATGATCAACAACTGACCCACCTTCTACCATTTTCATATTAAATAAACGCTTCATAAGAAATACCTTATTCAAAGTGGAAGGCTTTTCATATAACTTTTCTAGGGTTTCCATCAACTCTTGAGTTGTCGTTGCTTTTGTAATATTGAATGCCACTGATTGTGCCAGGCAAAAATGAATACTGCCAAGTTCCTTTCTGTCCAAAATATCTCAATCCTCATCAGACATTGCTGATGGTTTCTTGGTTTTCCCTTCCAGTGGCTGCCATAAATCCTTCTGATAGAGGTAGTCCTCCATCTGCATCTTCCATAACTGATAGTTCTGCCCATTGAACTTCTCAACCTTCAACTTACCCACATCTGCCATTGCTCCCACTCGACCGTGAGACCTTCCTATAGAGGATAACTAAAAATAACCCGCTCTGATACAACTTGTTAGTGTTAGAAGGTAGATATCTTAAAGTTAAATGCAGATTTTATCAATAAACCAAAAAATAAAACACACAAAGAATTTAATGTGGTTCACCTAATATGGGCTACATCCACCAAACCGCAACCATCCAATGATTTTATTATTCAGTGCAAAACACATTACAATATTGTGAATAATGCCATACTACAACTCCTCATCCCGACCGCTTATAACAAGCTTTTAGAAGCTTCCAGAAATTAGGGTTTACAAAGTCATATTTTTTCTTTTTTGGTGACTAAAGAGTGTACAGTATAGCATGATTAGTCGCCACATACCAATAATCTCCCACTTGGAGACTGATCAGGCTCCACACCAACACATAAGGTGCCTATTCATGCAAGGTGTTTACATGCATGCGGGAACACTACATGTTGAGTAGGTCCTATGCATGAGGAGGAAGTTGTTAAAAATGGAAAAATTTAGGTGGGCCTCGATTATGACAATGCACTTCATGTAAGGTCATTGCATGCATGCAAGTGTTGTGCATGTCAAGGAGACTCAAGACAGACACATGTGGGTGTTGGATTATTTCCATGTGGCAATCCTAGGCATCCATATTCTCTTGAATTATAGTATTAATTTAGTAACTATTTATTTGTAAGTGAGAATAGGTTTTGAATATTTTATAGGTACCATTATGTTGCTAGATTCACTCCAAAATTCTTGTCATTGTTAAAGAGTCCTATTAATGAGCTTGGCTCCATGACTATATTATAAACACCATTTACCAATAATACAATTGAGATGTGCTTTTTGGAGTGCAAAGTATTTCTCCTCCAAAAGGGATTTTTTTCATTTAAACATTGTATAATGGTTTGCTAGTGTTTTGCATTATTTTTATATTTGAATATGCATCTCAATCTATAAGTATTAAGGATTTAAAAGAAAGTTTGCACTATCGTTGCTACTTAGATTGGTGTAGGAATTTTCTTTCACATACCCAACTTCCTTTCAACATGTTAGAGTCATCTCTCCCAATCATGTACTCTATTTTGGCATCATTCCTCTACTCAACGATGCCTTATGGTACATCATAACTTGTATAATAAATTTTTCAATATTTCATGTCAACAATGTAACCTCCATCTAACACACTCTTACATGTTTTGTGTATGCTCTTACAAATCTTGTACACTCTTACATTATCATAGATTCTATTACACACCTTACATGATAAGATAGTCTCTTGCACATAATATCAATGCATGTACATGGCATAATGACCAAGTCATAATGGAACACATTTTTCCACGAGGGCTTATTGAAATAAAATGAAAGGGTTTTATGGTGGGAAACATTAACCCTTATTATTTCTTGCATGCAATAAACTAGCGCTAATGAAATACTATCTCCAAATAATCCAACACTAACCTATTGCATGGAGCTAGGATTGGACAATAGACAAGACAAACATTAATCAAGAAAGAAGAAAATAACTATGCAATAGAGAGAGAGAGAGATAAATAATGATTATATGCATGTAGATGAACTTGGGATGAGATCGAATAATGAGGAGAAATATTATAAATGATGTTATGGAGCTATTGTAGAAGTGTTGGGTGAATCTAGAATATGTCAAATGTGCCCCTATGGCTTGGGGGCACACATGGCCATAGAATTTTTGTGTTCATATGAAAATTGATGGCACTATGATAGTGATTTTTCTCAAAACTTGAAATTGTCAAATCTATTGGGTATAGGGTTGAGGATGTCAAGTACACTAAGTTTGGATGGTTAAAAATGTCAAAGGTAATAGAAAAAGATGAAATGAAAATAAAATCTCTAGTGTAAAATAACAAAGGAAATGCATGCAAAGAGGAGAGTGAAAATCTAAAATTTTAAACCCTAAATATGAAGAAAAAAGAAAGCTAATTGAACAGTTTTAATAGAGTGTTAAGAAACTCTCTAGTAAATTTGGTGGCTATATGATTGATTTTTTAATGAGAATGTGTATTCTTGTATGAGCATTGGGGCTCTAGTGATTTTCCTCCAAATGATTTTTTTTTTTAGAATGTTTATCTCCTTGTGGTGATCAATTTCTATAATTGTCTTTCCTACTCAATATACTTTGATTCTTCCATAAATCACTTGTAAGAAACATTAAGCTTAGGTGTCACATACCTTGAGATGGATGAAGTAAAATGGGAAGGAAAATAGGATCATACCAATATCAATAGAGATGGTTTTATCCTAATTAGATATTAGATGCAAAGTTTATGAAATAAATAAAGTGAAAAGATAAGGTTTTTATAAGATGGGATGAATAAGCATTTAATTCTTGGAACAATCACCTTGGAAATTAAAATGTATGTTTAGTTTAAGTGTGAAGGAAGTTTATAAGAAGGCATAGAGTAACAAGAAAATAGGGAAAAAGGGACATAACAATAACGAAATAGGTTATAGGTGTTGAATCCCTCTTGTGTTGTTTTTGTCCTTGATGGTTATCTTCTCAGTTGATCCATTTTTTGATTGGCACATCTACTTCATTGATTTTATTATCTTGATGGCACTGATCGTTTAACTCCATGTGCAGATTACAAGTGCTTGTTGAGGTATTCTGGTTACAGGTCATTTTCTCCATTGATCAGGTGATACATTTATGGTTTAAACAATTGTGTTTTAGTGATGATCTCAATTATTTTGTCCTTGGCATGAATCAGTTTTATACAGGTTGTTACAGTGTGGTTTGATCAGGCTCTTGCATCTTGAAATTGTTAATGGTTTACATGATGCAACATGTTTCTCAGTATAATAATGGTTTATGGTAAGTGGCATGGCAGTGTGAATTTAACATGCAAAATCAGTCTTCATAATTCACTGGACATTATCTTGGCATTGGAAATTATATTGCATTGGACTTTATCAAGGTGGCACTTGACCGAGGGTAAAGGCATTATATTCAATTTTCTATTTGCTTTTGACTTGGGTTTATTGATTGTCATTTACATCGGGTCTCAAGGCCGACAGTCGACATGTTTGGCTTTGGTAATACCGCAACTTCAAAAGGTCTTACCGCGGTACTGCTGGCCGTTAAGCCAGTGATTGCGGTAGTGCAGTGGAAACCGCCAGTGACAAGCAGGACAGTTACCGCTACACTGCAGGCTGTCAGAAGTATGACCACGGTAGTCCGGCAGAAACCGCCAGTGGCAAGCCAACAGCTATCGCTACAGCGCAGGCTATCATCAGGGAAACCACGGTAACGCGGTGAGAACGACTAGTGGCAAGTAGACAGCTACCGATATACCATGAGCTGTCAAGAAGCTAACCATGGTAATGCGGTGGAAGATGTTAGCGATTTGAAAGGTGCTACCACTATATCGTGAGTTGTTAGGAAGCTAACCACGGTAATGCGGTGGAAGATGCAAGTGGTTAACTTGGTGCTACCACTATACCGCGAGTAGTCCGAAGCGAGACCGCGGTTTTGCGGTAAGGGAACATATGTCAATTTATTCTTGTCGGCATGCATGTCGTGGATCTTTCTACGGATTTCAAAGTGTATTATATAGTTTTGATCTATTAACTTTATGTCCTCTTAGACTCCAAATGCTATCATACTATGCAAAGGATTTTGTGTGGAAAATAGGGAAAATCATTATGTTTCATTGTTCGAAGGTTTTGAAACCCTATTCTAGTTGCCATCATTGTGTTGTTTATCTCACAGTCATTTCACTGTTCTAGTAGCTGGTTTACTAATCTTTGGCAGCGTATTGGAAAAAAAGAAAGACCATGACATTGGTCATTTCACCTGTCGGTTTCTTACCATCAATTGGAAGCTCGAATGGGGAAAGAGCTCGAGCTGCTCTGTCTCTTCGCAGACCTGGTAAATCACTCATGGGAAATGCAATTCTAGTTCTCACAGGTATTACTCTTTCAGTTTGTTGTTCAGATCTGTTACTTCGCAAGCAAGGTGATTTCGAGTTAAGTTTTTCCATTAAAATAGAAAAATAGAAAATGTCTACTCCTTTTCATTAAAATCGGAAACGTTTGCCCCAAATCTTGACTGCTTTTACTAAAGGTTATCATATCAATTTTATGAAATGTATTTTTAAGTTTGTGGGTCATCTTGAAAGCTAAAAGTTTCTTTAGTTACTCATCTGGAATCGTTGGTAACTGCTATCAAGTACATGATTACCTGTTTTCGGTTACATTATTGTTTGGGGTTTCAATTAAATTTATTTCTAGAAACAGCTTCATTGTCCAATTTTATTATGAAATATGTATTTCATTAATACTTCTTGGGTGTAAGCACTACATATGCAGGCCTCTTGTGGAGAAAAGTTTCAGTTACACCAGTATTCTTGGACATTGTTATTCTATCCTCAACAGAAAGAAAGAATCTTCCTTTTATAATCACTGCAACATCAAAACTGTTACTTGACAGTTATTCTGTAACCTGAAATCAAACTTGTCAAACGTTCTGGAAAGTGAAATTTGAGAAACAGTGGTAATACTTCCAATATGTAATGATGTTTTCTGTAAAAAGCCAAAAACAGTGAGATTAGGGTTTAATCATGACAGGAAAACAAAACTTGAAACAAGGGCATTTCCATTAAGATATGAAAAAGTCTTTTTTGGACCTCGATGCTGAAAATTGGAAAACACAGTGGGTAGTCAGATTTGTAGTTTCTGTATGGAAAAAGGTTGAAAATCAAACAGTGAGAAAAGAAAGAAAAGATGTATCATTGTAATATAGTTTGATAAGATTGTATTGTGACTGTGATAAGATTTTACTCAAGCTATATCGAGATTAGATAATGTATGGAATTCTGAAGAGTCAATTTATGACTCTCGAAAATTCTATGCTTTGTCTGTCAAGAGGCAGTTGACATAAATCAAGTGAAATAGAGAGATCCTCTGTACTATTGTACGTTCTATTGAATATTAGGAAAGGGGTTGGTGCTCCTTTAGATTGGTGTCTCTAAACAGAGGGGTTGGTGCTCCTTGAGTTGGTGCTCAGAAATCAGCCATTGAGGCTTTGTCAAAATATATTTTTGAAATGAAAGCCTGAAAAAGGCAACAGGTTCAGGAGTGGTTTTTCTACCCCAAGAGGGTTTTCCACTCAGCATATCTTGTGTCTATTTGTGTCTCTGTGACTCATTTGCTTCAGTACTTTACTACTTTAAAATGCAATGTTACATTACTCATTTCAGTTTATATGATTGCATTCGAATACATGGATGACACTATCATTGATAAATGAGAACATATGTATGGTTATTTTCAATTTCAGTTTTAAATTGTTTAAGAAGTTATAAACACTGATTCACCCCCCCTCCCCTCTCAGTGTATTTTTCACTCCAACAATTGGTATTAGAGCCTAGGGTTCTTTGATAGGTCTTTCCAACCTAGGATTGATTCTAGAGTTGGAGTCTATTCAAAATGTCTCAAGCTCATGAAGGTACTTCCATGACTAGAGCTCCATTATTTGATGGAACTGATTATGTATTCTGGAAAATCAGAATGGAGACTTATTTAACTTCTATAGACCTTGATGTCTGGAGCATAGTATTGACTGGGTACACTGTACCAGCTACTTTTCCAACTACTTTTGATGAAAAGAAGAGATATGAAACCAATGCAAGAGAAAAGCATGCTCTTCTTTGTGCTCTGACTAAAGATGTCTTCATCAAAGTCATGCACTGCAGTTCTGCTAGAGAAATATGGACTAAACTTGAAACTATCTATCAAGGAAATGAAAAGGTAAAACAGTCCAAAGTCCTCACTTTAAAACATTAGTTTGAAGAATTAAAAATGAGGGATGATGAAAAATTTGTTGACTATTTTCTAAGAGTGAAATAGTAAATGCAATGAAGGGTCTGGGAGAAGAAGTCAAGGAGTTTGATGTTGTAACCAAGGTCATCAAAACCTTGCCAACAAAATTTGAAGCTAAGGTAGCTACTCTAGAAGAGAAGAAACATTTTACCCAGCTTACCCTTGACAGTCTACAAGGCACTCTGACTACCTATGAAATGAGGATTAGTAAAAACAACACCACTACAAAAGAAGCAGCATTTAATGCTGAAAGGAAAGAAAGGGATGAACTCTTTGAATCAGAATTTTCTGATTCTAAAGAATCCCATTTTGTGAGGAAACTCAAAAAGGGTTCTGGAAAGTATAAGGGAAAACTTCCCTTCAAATGCTTTAACTGTGGCAAAATAGGCCACTTTGCTGCAAAGTGTCCCTATGGTGACACAAATAGTGATAACGAGAAATCTGAGAAATTTGCCAAGAAAAAGGTTTATAGACCCAAACAAAAATTTAATTTCAAAAAGAAGAAAAGTCTGTTTAGCAAAAATGAAACAGATTCTGAATCTAATGACTCTCTAGATGAAGAGGATGAAAATCTCTTCATGGCTGAAATCATTCAGCAAGATGAAACAAACAGCAATGATGCTGAAGAAGGTGAAGTGGACTATGAAGGAGAACTAAAATGTGCTCTAAAAGAGCTGAGAAAACTTAAGAAACTGTTGTGTGCTCAAGAATAGAATGTTGTTCAAGATAGTTCACAAGAGCAACTCATAAATCTTGAGATAATTTCTTTAAAAACTCAACTTGAAGAATCCAAGAGAGTTGAAGATTGTCTTCGCATTGACATAAGTTTTAAAGACCAAGAAATTCAAAAACTTGAACATGAGATTGTAGATCTCAGGAAGACTATCGAGAAGTATGAAAGCACTCTTAAACTGAATGCCATGCTCAATAAACATAAATTAAACAAAGACAAAACTGGTATTGGCTTTGTTAAAGGTGAATGCTCAAATGATAGTGAAAAGAACAATGTTGTTGTTGGAAACAAAAATCATGAACTCAAACATTCTGAGTTTGTCAAGGATCATATTCATCATTTTAGGAGCAACAAAAGGGTTTACAACTCCTACCCTCTCTTTTATGGGTACTGTTACTTCTACAATAAATTTGGTCACAAAGTAAATTCTTGCAGATTTATGAATGCTAGAACTCCTAGATTTGGCTTTAGGCATAATCATGGTTTTGCAAGACAGATTAGATATTTTACATGCAAATCTTTGGGTCATTCTACAAAGAAATGCAATGTTGATCAACAGAATAAACAACTGAAAACCATCAAAGTCTGGAAACCCAAAGTAGTTAACAACATTAAACAAACTAGGCTTGTTCAAACTGCTTTTCACTCAAAGAAGAAGGACCTATGGGTCCTAGACAGTGGCTGTTCAAACCACATGACTAGTGACAAAGAAAAATTTACAAATCTAGAAGACTATGTTGGTGGATATGTAAAATTCAGAGACAACTCTGGAATTCAAATCAAAGTTAGAGGTTCTTTGTTTCTAAATGAAGACACTCCAATCTACAATGTATACTATGTAGAAGGATTAAAACATAACCTTCTGAGTGTCAGTCAAATCTGTGACAGTGGCTATCAAGTCCTGTTCACTTCACAAGGATGTGAAATCAAAAACCAGTCTGACAAAGTTGTTACTACTGGAAGGAGGACTAAAGGAAATGTCTACAATTTACTAGACACCTATGGACATGAAAACAATCACGGTATATGCTTAATGAGTCATGTTGAAGAAAGTTGGTTGTGGCACAAGAGACTAGGCCACATTAATTTTGACAATATGGTCAGAATTAGCAAAAATCAAAATGTAAGAGGTCTGCCCCTTCTTAGAAAACCTGACAAAGCTATTTGTAAAGAGTGTCTCAAAGGAAAGAAAACCAAGGTAAGCTTTAAATCCAAGGAACATTTCTCCACTAAGCCTCTGCAAATTGTTCATACTGACTTATGTGGTCCTACAAGGACTAGATCCATAAATGGTGAGAAATATTTCATGTTGTTTGTTGATGACTACTCTCGTATGGTATGGGTTACCTTTCTCAAGAATAAATCAGAAGCTTTTGAACGTTTTTAAAGTTTTTAGAAAACTAGTAGAAAGAGAGTCAAACTTAAAACTGAAATGTTTAAGATCTGACAAAGGTGGTGAATTCACCTCACAAGAATTCATAGACTACTATGACAAACATGACATAAAAAGACAGTATGCTACTGCCAGAACACCCTAACAAAATGGGGTTGTTGAGCGACAGAATAGGACTATAAAAGAGATGGCAAGAACCATGCTAAATCAAGCAAATCTGGCAAATATGTATTGGAAAGAAGTTGTTCATACATCTGTCTACATTTTTAATAGAGTGCAGATCAGAGTGAAATCAAATTTCACTCCATATGAACTGTGGTATGGTAAATCTGCCCAAATTAAATATTTTAGAATATTTGGCTACAAGTGTTTTATCAAGAGAGATGATGAAAACTTAGGCAGTTTCCAATCTAAAACTGATGAAGGTATCTTTTTAGGATACTCTACTCACAACAGAGCCTATAAATGCTTTAGCAATAGGCTGAACAAAATTGTTGAATCTGTAAATGTCAAATTTGATGAAAATCTGCTTCTAGATGTTGAACCTATGCAGGATGATGAAGAGGATGAATTTGAACTTGTTATAATTACTGAAAGCTTTGAAACTGCAAAGCCTAAAACAAAACCAGCAAGCCCTAAACTTGCTGAAGAAAATCCTGAAGATGCTGAAATCAGCTCAGAAAAATGTGAACCCAAAGTTCCTTCAAAGTCTCTTGCTAGGAACCATCCTAAAGATCTAATCATAGGAGATAGATCTACAGGAGTTCAAACAAGGAAAAGATTTGTTAACTATGATGAAAAAGCCCACATAGCTGAGCTTATTGCATTTTGTTTAATCACCCAGTTTGATCCCAAAAATTTTGATGATGCTCTAACTGATGAATGTTGGCTTAATGCAATGCAGGAAGAAATTGATCAAATTGAAAAAAATCAGACTTGGGATCTAGTCCCAAAACCAGATGACAAAAATGTCATAGGAGGCAAGTGGATCTTTAGAAACAAACATGATGAACATGGTCATGTTTTTGGCAACAAGGCTAGATATGTCTGCAAAGAATATGCTTAGCAAGAAGGTATTGATTTCGGTGAAACTTTTGCTCATGTTGCTAGGATTGAATCCATTAGAATTTTCTTGGGATATTTTGTTTTCAAAAATTTCACTATCTATCAAAAGGATGTAAAAAATGCTTTTCTAAATGGATACTTAGAAGAAGTTTACATGGAACAGCCTGAAGGGTTTATCTGTAAAAAACAAACCCAATCATGTCTACACCCTGAAAAAGGCTCTATATGGCCTAAAACAAGCTCCTAGAGCTTGGTACTCCAGATTGGACAGTCACTTACTGTCAAAAGGTTTCATTAGAGGAGGAGTTGACAACAATCTGTATGTTAAAATTGAAGGATCCGATATTCTTGTTGTTGAAATTTATGTTGATGACACCATTTTTGGCTGCAACAATATTGCCTTGAGTAAAAAATTCTCACAAATCATGGAATCAGAATTTGAAATGTCAATGTTGGGAGAACTGTCATTTTTCTTAGGTCTTCAGATTTCACAACTTGAATCTAGCATCTTTCTATCTCAAGCAAGATATGCAAAAGAAATGTTTAAAAAGTTTGAAATGGATGAAATTCATCCTGTAAGCACTCCAATGGCTACTGGCTATAAACTTAGCAAAGTTGATGACTCTCCTGCTGTAAACTCAACTGATTATAGGTCAATGATAGGCAGCCTATTGTATTTAACAGCCTCAAGACCTGACATAATGCAAGCTTTTTGCATAGTTGCTCGTTTTCAATTATCTCCTAAGGAATCTCACATCAATGATGTGAGAAGAATTCTTAAATATGTACAAGGCACAATTGATTATGGGCTCTAGTATCCCCGAAGCAATAATTTCTCTTTAGTAGCTTATACTAATTCTAACTGGGCAGGATGTCTAGATGACAGGAAAAGCACCAGTGGTGCTGCTTTCTTTCTTGGTGATCGTTTAGTGGCTTGGCATAGCAAAAAGAAAGAATTTGTTTCACTCTCTACTGCTGAAGCAGAATATATAGCTGCCACTTCTTGCTGCACTCAGGTAATTTGGATGTCACAGACATTATCAGATATGGGTATTGAAATTCCAAAACCTATTACTATTATGTGTGACAATACTAGTGCAATAAATATCTCAAAAAATCCAGTTATGCACTCTCGAACTAAACATATAGCTATAAAGTTTCATTTTCTTTGTGAAAAGGTGTTGGCTAACGAGGTATCTATGCAATATGTTCCTACACAAGCACAGGTTGCTGACATCTTTACAAAACCATTGGCTAAAGATGTTTTTGAAAGACTTAAGTCTCGATTGGGAGTTGTCTCTCAATCTCTGTTATCTTAAACAGTCTATCTTGGTGATAGGGGGAGCTGGTTAGCTCTTCCTGCAGCTCATACTTTGTTGCTCAAAGGTTCAATCTGCAATTTGATGGCATGTCACAGTTAGTTCTAGTTTATCTTTGTTGGTCTCCCTTTATCCTTGTGTCAAAAAGGGGGAGAATTTTGAGCATTTAGTTACAATTCATTATCTTTGGTTTGGTGGCTCAATTTTTGCCATCAAGGACAAAGGGGGAGTTTGTTGAATCCCTCTTGTGTTATTTTTGTCCTTGATGTCAATTTGTGGTTATCTGGCATCTTGATGGTTATCTTCTCAATTGATCTATTTTTTGATTGGCACATCTACTTCATTGATTTTATTATCTTGATGGCACTAATCGTTTAACTCCATGTGCAGATTACAAGTGCTTGTTGAGGTATTCTGGTTACAGGTCATTTTCTCCATTGATCAGGTGATACATTTCCGGTTTAAACAATTGTGTTTCAGTGATGATCTCAATTATTTTGTCCTTGGCATGAATCAGTTTTATACAGGTTGTTATAGTGTGGTTTGATCAGGTTCTTGCATCTTGAAATTGTTAATGGTTTACATGATGCAACATGTTTCTCAGTATAATAAGGGTTTATGGTAAGTGGCATGGCAATGTGAATTTAACATGCAAAATCAATCTTCATAAGTCACTAGACATTATCTTGGCATTGGAAATTATATTGCATTGGACTTTATCAAGGTGGCACTTGACCGTGGGTAAAGGCATTCTATTCGATTTTCTATTTGCTTTTGACTTGGGTTTATTGGTTGTCATTTACATCGGGTCTCAAGGCCAACGATCGGCATGTTTGACTTTGGTAAGACCGCGACTTCAAAAGGTCTTACCGTGGTACCATTGGCCGTTAAGCCAGTGACCGCGATAGTGCGGTGGAAACCACCAGCGACAAGCAGGATGGTTACCTCTACACCACGGGCTATCAGAAGTATGACTGCGGTAGTGCGGTGGAAACTGCTAGTGGCAAGCTAACAACTACCGCTACACTGCAGGCTATCATCAGCGAAACCGCGATAATGCTGTGAGAATGACTAGCAGCAAGTAGACAGCTACCGCTATACCGTGAGCTGTCAAGAAGCTAACCGCAGTAATGCGATGGAAGATGTTAGCGGTTTGAAAGGTGCTACCGCTATACCATGAGCTATTAGGAAGTTAACCGCGGTAATGCAGTGGTAGATGCAAGCGGTTAGCTTGGTGCTACCGCTGTACCGCGAGTAGTCCGAAGCGAGACCGCGGTTGTGCGGTAAGGGAACATATGTCAATTTATTCTTGTCGGCATGCATGTCGTGGATCTTTCTACGGATTTCAAAGTGTATTATGCGGTTTTGATCTATTAACTTTCTGTCCTCTCATACTCCAAATGCTATCATACTATGCAAAGGATTTTGTGTGGAAAATAGGGAAAATCGTTATGTTTCATTGTTCGAAGGTTTTGAAACCCTATTCTGGCCGCCATCATTATGTTGTTAATCTCACAGTCATTTCATTGTTCTAGTAGCTGGTTTACAGATCTTTGGCAGCGTATTGGAAAAATAGAAAGACCATGACATTGGTTGTTTCACCTGTCGATTTCTTGCCATCAGTTGGAAGCTCGAATGGGGAAAGAGCTCGAGCTGCTCTGTCTCTTCGCAGACCTGGCAAATCACTCATGGGAAATGCAATTCTGGTTCTCACAGGTATTACTCTTTCAGTTTGTTGTTCAGATCCATTACTTCACAAGCAAGGTGATTTCGAGTTAAGTTTTTCCATTAAAATAGAAAAATAGAAAATGTCTATTCCTTTTCATTAAAATCTGAAACGTTTGCTCCAAATCTTGACTACTTTTACTGAAGGTTATCATATCAGTTTTATGAAACGTATTTTTAAGTTTGTGGGTCATCTTGAAAGCTAAAAGTTTCTTTAGTTACTCATCTGGAATCGTTGGTAACTGCAAGTACATGATTACCTATTTTCAGTTACATTGTTGTTTGGGGTTTCAATTATATCTATTTCTAGCAATAGCTTCATTGTCCAATTTTCTTATGAAATATGTATTTCATTAATATTGCTTGGGTGTAAGCACTGCATGTGCAGGCCTCTTGTGGAGAAAAGTTTTAGTTACACCTCTATTCTTGGACATTGTTGTTCTATCCTCAACAGAAAGAAAGAATCTTCTTTTTATAATCACTACAACATCAGAACTGTTACTTGACAGTTATTCTGTAACCTGAAATCAAATTTGTATAACGTTCTAGAAAGTGAAATTCGAGAAACAGTGGTAATACTTCCAATATGTAATGATGTTTTCTGTAAAAAGCCAAAAACGGTGAGATTAGGGTTTAATCATGACAGGAAAACAAAACTTGAAACAAGGGCATTTCTATTAAGATATGAAAAAGTATTTTCTGGACCTCGATGCTAAAAATTGGAAAACACAGTGGGTAGTCAGATTTGTAGTTTCTGTATGGAAAAAGGTTGAAAATCAAACAGTGAGAAAAGAAAGAAAAGATGTATCATTGTAATACAGTTTGATGAGATTGTATTGTGACTGTGATAAGATTTTCCTCCAGTTGTATCGAGATTAGATAATGTATGGAATTCTGAAGAGTCAATTTCTGACTCTTGAAAATTCTATGCTTTGTCAATCAAGAGGCACTTGACATAAATCAAGTGAAACAGAGAGATCCTCTGTACTATTGTACATTCTATTGAATATCAGGAAAGGGGTTGGTGCTCCTTTAGATTGGTGTCTCTAAACAGAGGGGTTGGTGCTCCTTGAGTTGGTGCTCAGAAATCAGCCATTGAGGCTTTGTCAAAATATATTTTTGAAATGAAAGCCTAAAAAAGGCAGCAAGTTCAGGAGTGGTTTTTCTACCCCAGGAGGGTTTTCCACTCTACATATCTTGTGTCTATTTGTGTCTCTGTGACTCATTTGCTTCAGTACTTTACTGCTTTAAAATACAATGTTACATTACTCATTTCAATTTATATGATTGCATTCGAATACATGGATGACACTATCATTGATAAATGAGAACATATGTATGGTTCTTTTCAGTTTCATTTTTTAAATTTTTAAGAAGTTATAAACACTGATTCAACCCCCCCCCCTCCCCTCTCAGTGTATTTTTCACTCCAACAATAGGAAGGGGTCAAGGAATAAAGAGAGGGTAAAGTGACACAAGGAAAGGGGAACAAGCTAATGGAAGAAAGAAAATAGGCTAGAAAAGGTTTTCAATATTGGGAAAACTAGGAAAAATACTAAATTGAGCATAAAACATACAAATAAATTACAAGGAATGCAATTTATGTTCTTACAATCACCAATAATTAATAGATAATAAATAATTCATTAGCATTGCCTTAGGTGTATGAAACACCTCTCCCAACATTCTCTGACTTGTCATAAACCTTGCAAGAGAAAATGGGAATACCATCCACTATTTGTTAGGGTCCTAGAGGTTCATAGTCTCATTGCACCATCGAAAGTTCTTCATGCTCAAAGGATTTTTTAATGTATATATAATAGTATCCAAAGTGTCAACCTTTTCAAGCATCACTATCCCATCTGCCACCATGTCATGAGAAAAAACATAGTGAAAATAAATGTACTTAATCTATACAAAAAAATTGGGTTCTTTGCCAAGTTGATGGCACATCTTATAATTGCATCGAATCCAAACTAATCCATGATTAAATCCATATAAACACAATATCTCAAGCTAGATAGCATCCTTATAAAAATGAATAACTGCCATATAATTTTCCTATCAAGGAAAAAGTGACCATATTTTGTCACTTACTCATCTAACTCACCGCACCACCATATAGGTTAAAGCTAACCAAAAGTAGATCTCCTACTATTAACATAACCTACCCAATTATAATCCACATATCCTTGAATGTGCACTAATTTCTATAGGTCCCCTAAGACATCATCTCCTCAATAACATGTAAAAAATACTATACCAAAAGTATCTTAAGACCCTCTTCACTACAACTCAAAGATCTTGACTAGGATTAGTCATAAAAAGACTCAAGACTCCCATTTCTTGGGTAGCGTCTAGTTTGGTGCATACCAAAACATACACAATATTATCAACTACACTAGTGTAAAGAACATGAGACATATCCTCCATATCACTAGGTGTAGATAGACATTTCTCAAAAGATAACTTAGCCCCACCAAAATAGGAACAATCATTGGTCTACTATTTCTACCATGTTGAAATACTAAAACAAAAATTTCACATACTTACTTGGCCTAACCAAAGCTTTATTTTTTAAATCTCTCTTCTAACATCCTTACCAAATATGAACTTAATAGCCCCTAAGTATTTCATATCAAACTATGTAGAAAGCTAAGATTTCGAGTCTATAATCACCTCCATATTGTTAACAAAAAAAGATATCATCAAAACACAAAGCAATAAAAAGGAAAAACCATTGACCTATTTATAATAAACACAATGGTTTGATTTGGACCTCACAAATCCCAATATCAACATAAAAAAATGAAACTTTAATATTACATTTTGGGTTACAATGTAAGATCATATGAATATTTTCTTAATGTATAAACCAACGACGACTCCTTTTTATAATATAGTTCTTTGGCCGTGACATATAAATTCCTTCGTCCAAGGTACTATGCATGAAATTTATTATCAAATCTATAAATACTCTATGTTGAGATCAAAGCTATTACAACAATTAATAAGAAGATCTAATAGATGTCAACTCAACAACTAGAAAATAAACTCCCCAAACTCTATTCCCTCAACTTGGAAATATCCTTTTGCAACCAATCTTACCTTGTACTTCTCAACACTATCATATAAACTAAACTTCTTCTTGAAGATCCTTTTACATCAAACATGTGATTACTCCCTTATATCAACTAAACCAAGTCCTAAGTCTCGTTATTTTTTAACACAACTAGCCTATTTCTAGGGCTCACTATTTTTCATCTCAATTTTCTCTTTCACAATGAGGATCATTAGTGAACTATTAATCAAAGCAAAGAACACATAAAATTAGGTAAGCTATACCTTTTTGGTTGCTTTCTTTACTAAGCGGATATCTCACAAGATGAGGTTGAAGTAATTTATCTTCTAAACTCATTGAATTTTCCTCCTCATTGAGTTTTGATCCACCGCCTCACCGTTGATAACCACTCTAGCTACTCTATATATGTAGTCATCTGGTTTATTCGAATGCAAAAAACCCATGTTTTGTGGTGGAGGATTGGCCCAACTAAAAGAATAATTCATAAACAGATGGGATTAGGTATTGTTATTCAATTCTGTTTTTAAATATTTTCATTTTCATTTTAATTTTTGTATCTCAAAACTGTTTTGATTTTGAACTGTTGTATGTTGTCATGGGTTCCACTTTGAGGAGCATGGGCATATTTAATTTTGAGTTCTAGATTAGTAAAGATCAAGGAAGACTTATTTATAGTTGGACATCCTAGCTCTCTATTGTATGGAACATGTAGTTTTTAGAATTTCCATTTGAAAATTCACGACTGAATAATGATGCCTTGAAATTCTGCTTTGTTGATAGCTAAGTCATCATTGCGTCCAGTTAATCCACTCCCTTAATTCTTCGAAAAGGTGTTGCCAAACTCCATAAACTTTACCAACATCCTCCCTACCTATGATAAAGAGGGTGCTTTGGAACAGGGTATGGGCATCCATCAAAATGTAATGGAAGGGGTAATTTTCTCAAGTATTATAGTTGGGAATGCTTTGGTAAACACTATGCATAAAAAAGGTCAACAATTGGCTCTACTGCCCCTTTAGGCTTATGGATCAACCGGTCATGTATCAGTATCCAAACAAGGCACTTGGCTCTCGAACAACTGCCAACAGTTCCATCTAGATCAATTTTAGTCAATGGTTCATATGGAAAGGCAGGGATAATAGCCCACCCTCGCTATTGGAAGTATTTGACAGATTGCCTCAACAAAATGTGCTCTCATGAAATGCCATGATTGTAGGATATGCACAGACTCGATTATTTAAAAAGGCCTTACAAACTTTCAAGCATATGCAATTGGTAGGTATCAACCCAAATTCTGGTTGCACATGCCAAAATGAAAGCTTTGGAATAGGGATCTACCAAAGGATAAATGAAGGGTGATTTTGGTAGGTGTAAACTGCCTTGATAGACATATATGCAAAATGTGGAAGCATAGACAAGGCACATGAACTATTTGACAAAATGCCCTCAAAGAGATCTTTAGCTCTTTGTTTAGTAATTTTTTTTAAAAGGCTTTTCTAACCTGAAATAGTTGTAACTTTCCATTTCCAAATATCTGGAGGACCATGATCACAATTTTTTTTAAAATGATTGAAAATGTTCCTTTGGTCAATGCATTATTAATTAATAAAATGAGAAATTGTCTGCTATTAAGAGAATCAAGAACGGAAAGTTAAGTGTTCCCATTATAAAGGGTCATTGTAAACAGATAGTTCTTGGACTGTGATTTCCATGGACTTAAAATACAACTTTAATTAACATAAGATGTGGGTCATAAGCAAATCAAAGAATGTGACAAATTACAGCTACATTCAAAACTTAAAGTTCCTTTCTTGAGCCTACACATTTATATTGTGATGTCCAACTCTTTCCTAAAATGAAGACAAGCTACTTATGGCTCAATCAATTTCTCTAAAGCCATTTTTGGTTACTTAATTCTTGCTTAAATTTGCAATTTGTTCAATTCACTAAACTTTAAACTTTTTAAGGAGGTGGGTAACAATTGGAGAAATGTAGAAGAGAAATAAAATTACCAAATATAAAATTTACTTCTTGAATTAATGAAGTTATAATAATAATAATTGATCTAAAGTTGTGGATGTCAACAATATAATTAATTTAACATTCATAAATCAAGTTATAATTACTTTTGTGTAATACTTTTAAATAATAGATAGTTTGCATATCAAAAGTAATTTTCCAAATCTTTGTAACTTTTATTTAGTATGGAAAACAAAAATGCATTGACAACCAAAGAAAAGGAAAATGGGAAGAGGAGTTGGTGAAAGTATAACTAGACCCAAGATAATGTAATGTGATTTCATCTTGTGAATTTTAACATAGGGACTATAAAGGACAACAAAGACAAACATACCTCTAAAAATTCCAATAATAAAGGGACATGTAAGGACACTCATGATTTCTATTATAAAATAGTTCATTAAAGAAATTGAAAACTATGAAGAGAATATATAGTAACATTGGTGGAAATTTTTTCCAAAAATAAGGCTAAATACTAAGATCAATCTATAATATTTTATGAAAATTGTTTGCAAAATTAACATCTTAGATAAGATATTACCAAACTAATCTCCAAAACTAGCTAGTCGAAAGATAGTCAAAATGAGGTCACCAACAAAACTATCCAAATATGCATAATTTACATTAAATAACCATATAAAGCTTTCAACCATGTCATTTTGTAATTGGAGCTCATAGCTTTTGGGTATTTTGTTGTAAATGATATGTTTTAAGGATCTATTATATATATGATGAATGTCTTATCAATGTTATTATATGAATATTTGAAATTTCCCTATTTTAAATTGCCATCCCTTGTCATCCTTTAAAATGACCTCCAAAAAATTAAAACATAGATTAAAACTTTAAAATTAAGACTAATTAAGTGAACTTAATTGTTAGTAACTCCTTGCAGTTGAACAATAATAGTTATTTATGCACTAATATATTACTTGTCAAATTAGTGAAGACTTTGCACTAATACAATATAGATTGTAGAAATCTGATATCAGTGACTCTTAATATGTCCAGTTTATATAGTTATTATCTCTTTTCTTTCCTTTTAAAACATTCACACAGCTGTCTATTTAGTGTAAATAAGGATTCATACACCATTATGTATGCAAGAGGTGTTATATAACTTTGTGTTATATTTGCTTGTATCTAGCATCACATTTCTTCCTCAAAAATAACTATACAAGATACAATTTCCTTGTGTAGACAGTGCAACAAAAAAAATTCCATTCATGTTATAACACAACAGTTTAGTAAGGCAAATAATTCATACAACCTCATTATAGTTTCATATAAAATTTAGGCTTCTCCTAGCAATTCCAATTATGTTATTCCAGTATATTCTGCTCGTATAATCTTTGTATTGATACTTTCTGTGATCTTTTAGAGTTACCTATTTCCTGCATCTTTTCTAAGTATTTTGTTTGTAATTTTCCAAATATCAAATATTAAATGCTAAAAATAGATTTAATTGGATTTAAAATCACTATCACAGCCGTGAGACTGATTTTGGTTCGCTTCATTATAGAAAACAACTTTCAGCAATAGAAACATTGCTAGCCTGATGTCTGAAAAACAAAATTGAACTGGTAACCAATGTGCATTTGTTGTGAATAGGCTGAAGTAGGAGGTGCAGGGAAATTGGTTTTGCTGTGTAAAATCTGGTTTCATTACCTATTTCAATTTTACCGTTTCCAAATCAATATATCTAACTTCTGCTATTAAATCAAGTATTTACTGATTAGCACTGTAGTTTTGGCAATGTTTTGTAGTAAATTAGCACTGGTCTTCATTCTGATCATAAAATGTGCAGTGATTTTTAACTGAAATTGACATATTTCCTGGTAGATTAATTTTATTAGAAAGCATATCTGTTTTATCTATTTTCAAAAGCATTGCATGTCAGATAAACAGTAGTGTATTAAAATGACAATGTTTCAGAGTTATTGCAATTTAAAGTTGGTTTCCTGAGCTTGATCTTTATTAAAACTTATGATCAATTATATTTGGTAGACTGAGATATGGTCGATGTGTATTTTCCTTGTGTCTTTTGTACTGGCTACTTTTGTTGTTATATTGGTGTTTACCTTGATATCTTTTTAATGGTATTGTTAGGACTGATCTGTCTAAAAGTTCAAATGGGCAAGGATTTTGAAAATTACAGGGTCCTAAGATATTGGGAGAAGAGAGAAAAAGAGAAATTGGCATATAGTATATTAGAGATGGGCAAATTCGGATTTATGATAGTATCTATTTTCTGCAGCTCTTCAAAGGAATTTGTTTGTAATTTTCTACAAATTTTCTACAATTTCACTCCGTAGTGGTCAACAATGCCTTTCATCTAGTCACACATAGATTGCTTTTTGGGTTTATGAAGATGTAGTTGTTGAATAATCTACAGTTTACACAAACAATACACTTATGAGTTTGGTTTCAAAACCAAACATTTCATTTTCTTATCGTTACTATAATTTTTTAATTCAAAAATGAATTTTATACAAATATTTCCTTCAAATAACTATAAGCAAATAGTCTTAAAAGGAATTTGCTTGTACTTTCCTACAATTTCATGATCAATAATATATTTCATCTAGTCACACATAGATTGATTTTTGGATCTATGCAGATGTAGTTTATGAATTATCTGCAGCTTATTCAAACAATACTCTTATGTACTTGGGTGCTTAGTTCACATAGGTTTAGTTTCAAAACCAAGTATCTCATTTTCTTATTGTTACTATAATTTTTTAATTCAAAAATGAAATTTATACAAATTTTTCCTTCAATTCACTATAAACAAATAATTTTCTATCTGCATAACCCTTGCACCCCTCCAGGTGCAAGTGCAAGTGGTAGTTTATACAAAGTTTAATCAGTTACTTCAATACTAATTTGGATAAAAATTATAATATTTTCTATGCCATGCTTTGGAAAAAAATATTTAATCTATCAATATTAAAAGTAATAAAATAAAAATTCAAAAGACCACCTTCCCTAAATTTTGATGCTCAAACTTAATCCATAAAACAAACCGCTTTAAAATATCACTAATATATCTCAGGGCATCCCACGAGACTTTTAAGAAAACCCCCTCCATGGGACCTTACCATATCCTAAGTGGTATCAGAAAAAGATGAGTGCTGGCTTTTCAACCTCGTCTACTTTGATGGCAGTACATCCCCTAGATGCTTGTAACTGTCCAAATATGTTCAAACTGCTTCCTAGATGCTTTGAACTGTTGTTTCTCATCCCAACTGCCCCTACTGGCTTGAATATCAATCGCATGATGAAAAGGATAGTGTGCAAGGAGTTTGAGATGAAATAGGCTTCCTTTGAGGGCGTAGAAGAAATTTGAGGGATCTAAACTATGACATGTTTTATTCTTTCAAGGCCTCTTTCGCTCTTATCCTCCTAACTATCATCACTACCCTGTAGCATACCATGCCTTTTATAACTGTTGGGATCATGACTGTTGCTCGGTCTATTTATTTTGTCACTACCCTTGTCCTATGTTGACTGTACTTATCATAATGCCTATATTATTGCATTCATGTTACGGCTGTAGACTGTCATCTATACATTCAAAGTGCTTGCTGGTAACTTCTTGATCATGAAAGGTGCCTCAACTCTTGCCATCTACCATGAGTACTAACAACAACCATCTTAAGATTGCCACCGTTACATGATATTGTATGAAGCTTTTAACGGTTTTCTAGATTTTCACCCTTACATTTACAGATAAGATAATTGATGCTTCCAAGATTCTTGTCCCCCTGACTCTAAAGCTTCTGTAAGGAAGATTTCATCCATCCCAAAATGGGATTGGATAGATCAAAAGAAATTTGAAACATTGCCACTGTTATGAATAGGACAATACACTTATTCAAACAAACGAAAATTTCAAAACTAGTCAGCTGACCTAAACTCATCATATCCTAGGTTTCAAGACTTGACTGTTCGTAAAACTTTTCTCAGGCCAATCTTCAAAAGTTTATCAACTCCCGAGTTTCCCATAAGGTCGCAACCAAAACAATCATATTTTCTGTTAAAATCTCGAACACCGAAGTCCTGCTCTAGTTTGTCCAAAGGTCTCTTCTTTTTTATCTCAGATAACTAAAAGCTAAAAGCAAGAATGCATAACACACTTATTGGTGTTTAAGAAAATATAGCAATTTGTTCGAGGCTCCTTACGAACAGATAATCGTAAAAGCACGGAGAATTGCCACATCGCTGTTGCCACCCTTCAAGACAAATGGGCCACGCTAAGCATCGGCCTGTTTGTTCTGCTAAGTGGCGCACCAACAAACCCAACGCAAATCACAGACAAAATGGAAAACACTAAGAATCAGAAAATAGGGGAAAATTGTGCCTCAGACATCCAAGGAAGATATTTGACAGCATTAGCTCTCAAGCCCGGCAAAGGCGAAAACTCTTGGGCGGCTACTGCGAATGTTTTGAGAAACGAGCCTTTTATTTTATCATCACAGGCAGCTTTCCCTAGTATTATAAACAACAAACTTATTTATGACCCTCCTGAATATTACTCAGATTGATAATTTTGATCGGCATGCCCCTCAAATATAAAGGACGATTCGAACTGTTGAGCTTGAACTTTACATAATCTTCATTGCAACGCCTAAGAAAACCAAAGAAAAGTAGAAAAATTAAAAAGAAACTACATACAATATATCTGCCTCAAATGGAACTTACAAATCGCTTGTACCGCACTCGCTGAACTCGATCTGATCTGAATATGCTAGCAGCACTCGTGCCTTCATTTATATACAGCCGCTCTTCATTTTAAAAAACCCTAAAACACTGATATTTTAACAAACCCTAACCCTAGAAAATCCATATTTGTCTCCATGTAAAACCTAATTGCTAAACATCGGATACAGAACTAGGAAACCTTAAAGCAAACAGTTGGGTGTACATGTCCCCGTGATATAGGAAAAAATTGTTTCGAGTTAAATTGGAATCTTATTTTGATAAATACGATCATGTTTTCAGATTTTTAATTGTTATTTCCCTATAAATTTAGGGTTTTTACTATATGGTGTTATTAAAAGTATAATTTAAATTTTAAATTAATTTTTGGAAAAAAAATTAATGATGTTAAAATGCAGTATTAATTTTCAAATATATAAGGAGATTTTTTTATTAATTATTTATGTAGAATTTTATGGGGAAGGTGGAGATTTTATATGGATATTATTCATGTGCTTAAAATTTATGAGGGAATATAAATATGCATCATATATAAATATTTTAGGGTATATTAATTAAATAATATTAATAAGTAAAAAAGATTTATAGTTGAAATTGGAATAATAGATGTAAAATTAAATTGATAAAATTTGAATACTTAAATGTAATACTTAGTTAGATTATATATACAAAAATATAATGTTGAACATGTTAGGAATTCATTCATTAATGTGTTAAAAATAAGAGCCTTGTCCATATGAACACCTAAAAATCTATATATTAATTGTTGTTGTCAATATAGATTTGCACCCTTGCTAAGTACTTGCTCAGCAATCCAATGAAACATGGAAACACTCCACGGCATGTGGGTTGCCCATAATTTGAAGTGAATCTCCAAAGAGAGTTAGTTCCCTTAATATCTCACCTATGCTAACCTATAATACTATAGATTGTTGAGAAAAGAGTATAGAATGAAACCTACGAGTTAACAAGGTGATGCACCAAATTACTTTAAAACATATACTACTATTTTATGACACAATTGTTCAATAACCAACTTAACTTTACACAACTGAGATGTTTTCATATGCCAATGCATCGGTGTTTTGCAAGAAGGTTTGGGTTTCTAACAGTTTTGGAGGAAAATAGGTGTTTCCACAACCTAAATCATTGTTTGAAAATATTTCATAGCTTACAACTTGCAAAAGCATATGTTTCTTCTGCCTAAAGGTGCTAAAATGAGACAGATATCAAAGGAATTGTGTGTAACTCATAAAAATATTCATCAGTCCATATACTGCACATAGTAAAACAACCATAGAGAAGATAAAATATTGAACTTTTATTGTTCAAAGGTGTTTTTACGATTGTAAATAGTCTAAAATTATTCTAATATTGCTTGAAAATTATGTTTTACATTGATTTTCCAATCATGTCCAGTGATTGGTTTTTGAGTTAAAATACAACACATGACCAAAGAGAACTTTTTCAAGTTACAATACTTAGTAAAAAAATGCAAGAACTGACTTCTTTGATCCTAGACATCATTTTCTCTATCCCCGGCATGGAAGAGAATCTAGGACAAGACTCAAAGGAAATTAATGACTTCTACTTACTTTTTGTTGAATGTTTTACCTCATTTTGGGTGCCAAAAAAGAGTCTTCTCCTTCTGTGACTACTTAAAAAGCTCCTAAGTGGCGTTGGGAAAGGATGAGTATTGACTTTTCAACCTCTTATACTTTGTTGGCCCCTATATCTACTCTTAGATCCCCTAGATGCTTCCAACTATCCAAATTTGTTCAGATTGCTCCTTAGATGCTTGGAACTAGTATTTCTCATCCTAACTGCCCCTTGTTGGCCTGAATACCAATTGCATGATGATAGGGTATGTGTGCAAGGAGTTTGATATGATATAGGCTTCCTTAGAGGGTGTAGGAGAACTTTGAGGGACTAAAATTGTCACATGTTTTATTCATGTAAAGCCTCTTTCACTCTTATCCTCCTAACTGTCATCACTAGCTTGTAGCATACCATGTCTCTACTCACTATTGGGCTCATGAATGTTGCTTAAGCTATTTATCTTGTAACTACCCTTGTCCTATGTTGACTATACTTATCATGATGACTATATTATTGTATTCATACATTATGGCTATAAATTATCATTTATACCTTTGAAGTGCTTGATAGCAACTTCTTGGTCATGAATGGTGCCTTGGCTCTAATGCCCCAAGTTATCCCACAGGATCATGGAAAAAAGGGCTAACGAAAAACCATGAACTAATTGGCTAGAAAGGGGACATTACAGTCCGCCCCCCTTGAAATTGCTTGTCCTCAAGCAATTCCAGTGTAACCCCAAGGTTACTATGCTGGACCACACTGAATCTGAGTATAATCTCAGGGTCCCAAATCAACCTGAAAGATATGTTGCACCATCTCCTCTGAACTCTTTCCCGTTGATTACTTATATCAAAGATGTCTTGCCAACCTCCAGCAAGAAGAGTAATCAAGAACTACATAAACTGAGTCATCTCTTCATGATACTGCTCAAAGAAAGAATCAAACTGAAAACCCATGGGAAAGAACTTTGAAATGTCCACATAGGTTGTCACACCTCCATCAACTGTTGAGCTACTAACCAAGGTGCTCGCAAGGTTCCAAATCAGACTCTGAATGGGCCCTTCACGCTGATACTATGCCACTCTGAACAGGATTGGTAAACTATCATACTCAAACTACACTCTCATCATCTCAAACCCCATAAAGAAAACATTATCAAAAGTAGTACTGAAATCCCTGAGAGAGTCGAAATAAATCCCATGACATATTCCTTTCCAAAGAGATCCCGAAGTGTCCACACCAGTGGGCTCACTACGAAATATGATCCTGGGCACCCAAAAAACACACTGCTCATCCACCATTGAAAGCCAAACCAAACATCTCTTCCCACGACATCCCAAAAATGAAGGAGATCAATCACTGTCATAGAGTTGCAAAGTGCCCACCAAGGAATGTTTCTATAGTCACCCATCAGAAACGTATCATCAACACCTAATCTCCACGTGTTGCAGTGATAAACCTCATACATCAAAGCTTCCCATAAATACACTCCCCCTGGAGCCCATGAACAAACTAGAAGTCCCACCATCTCAAAGCCTATGAAACCTCGTTGTGTCACTTTGCTAACTACTAGAATCCAATCAAACCATACCTCAAAATACTGCTCCTAGAAACAACCAACTCTTTACATCATCAAGGACAGCGTCGTATCCTATGCATGTGAGTTGAAAGTCAACTGATGAGCGCTCCCCATAATGCAATCGAGGTGAAATGCCCTTATCTATGTGAATGGAACACCAGAGGATTTATATGTATCCCATCCAATATTATTGTCATCATGAAAAGACTCGCAACTCACTACTAGATAAGCTAATCTCGCAACAATGTCATCACAACCCTACGCAGCGCTGTCAACAAGACCCCTATCAAATAGCAATTGCAAGCATCCCATCTCACTTTCAGGAGTGAGAAAATTATAAGCAAAAATGCCATCCACTACCTGGAAAGAGCCTAGAACCGCACCAAAATCCGGTGTGCAAGACCTGGAAGAACCCAATTCCTTCTGCAGAGACTGACCAATGTCGATCTCAAAAGTATCGATGTAGAGCCTAGTGCTCAAATCTGTCATGAAGCCTGAACTGACAACCAAGGCTGAAGTGTTTGTAACATCAACAACCCAATCCACACTGAGTGGTCTCCTGCAGATGTGAAAGATGCCCAACGTAGGTGCATAAAAACATACATCACCCACCAACAAGTTGTTGGCATAAATCAAAACACCTTGTACCCTATGAATCATGTCCATGATGGAGCAAACAATAATTTTTCTGCCCAAGAATGAGCAGAACTCATCAACCATCCATCCTCTAACTCCAAGGTGACCATCCCAAACTCTCCTCTCCATGCCATCAGTTTTTTCCCTCAAGGTGTCACTTAATAGAACTCTGATTAGTGAAGTAGGACAACCATCAATCAATGAAGGAGGTACAACCCAAGAAGATGGTGTCGGAATACTACTGCCAATATGCCTATCTCCAAACTGTAGACTAAAATCAATCAGAATGGTGTTGAAATCATAATGTGTCATCTCTTCCCTTAGGAGTTCCTCAATCCCCTCCATAATCTGGATGACCTCCAAAGTTCTCGTATCATGCCCATGAACCACCCAGAGACTTGTGTTAGAATACTCGACTTTGAGTAGAGAAAAGTGAGCCATGCCCAATTGCAAACATAGATCATCAATTTCTTCTTCTTTCCTTCTCAAAGCATCAGCATAAATCTCAACAAGGTTGAGAAGGTGGTCACAGTTTGAAAGAAGGTGCAAATAACTTGACTTCATGGTTCCCATACCCTCTTTGATTTCCTACAAGCTATAAAGAGAAGACTCAATTTCACTCCCTTTTTCTCTCCTCTCCAACTAAACCATCCAAAGGTGATTTTCAATTAGCTTATACATTTTATCATGATGAGACAATGCCTCCACGATCTCATCCTCATTCACCTTCAACTAGTTCCTTAAAGTGTGCGGACTATGAACCACTTTTGCTTCACATGAAGAAGCATCAAATGGTTCCTGAATTATTTGAGTCTCATAACTCTCTACCTCTGCAAAGTGTTTTATATGCACATTCTAATTTAGAATTACATCAACACTAATTCCACTTGTATTAATATCCTCAATACCCTGATTAAATGTCTCAATACAAGGGAGCTCAGTTTTCTCTATGCACTCATCATAGAGATTAGTACTATTGTATAATGGATTTTCTAATTTTGTTTCATCTATAAGGGCATTACCATTATCAACTTTAGATTTTTCACAGGAAGAATTTATGCATCCACCATGACAGAAAGATATAGATTCACCAATGGAATTTACTCCATCAATTTTGATTTCCATGTCACCAACTAAAAGTTTTGTACACTTGGAATCTATTGATTTTTCCTCTTCTTTTCCACATCTTTTCCACATGTCCAAACTTCTGTTGAAGATGATTCTTGGTCATCGTCCCTAGTTGTGTCTTTCCACTGAATTGCCTCAACATTATGCCCATCCTCTATGTTGTTTGCCAAAACACTAGAAAAAAATTCTTCTCTAAACAACTGTTCGTAATGAACAAGAGGGGTAGGTGTGTGACCCAAGATAACAAGTGGTCCCTCTTTCAATTGTTTCTCATAAGGAGCATCACTACCAACACTCTAAACAACCTTTTGAACATATGTGTCTTCGTTTCCCACCTATAAAGAAATCATGGAAACACTAGAAGAAGCTGGTTGTTCACTTTGTTTGGTCTCATTGGCTGCCCTGAAGCTAGGCGTTTCATTTTCAACTCTTCCTTATTCAAGAGAAACTTCAATTTTCCTTCACACTGTTTGAGCACGCAATTGACCAACCCATACGCAATTGTAGAAGGAACCCATTCATATTTGCAAACCGGCAATATCATAGATAAGATAGGTTAGGATAAAACATCACATTCATTTATATACATGACCATAATATTCTTCATAGCTGTGATAATCTCCTCGTCATGTTTGCTGCTAATTGTGACCAAAAAATGATCAAACATATCATAGGTTAGGTCATGCAATCCCAAATCTATCAAAAGGTTACTCAATCTGGTATTTGCAAAAAAAATTAGTATAGCAGCCCTTTGTGAATAATGAATATTGTTCATCTCATCAAGATCTTGAAGACTATCTACCATCAAATACACACCTCCTTCATTGTATCATCGTCATAAGGGACTTGGGGTGTCAAAATCCTCATGACCTCACTCAAGCAAGAAGTAACCATAACTCTTATATCATCATCAGAATGCCTCAACCACTTATGTTGTCTTAGAGAAGTCGCTATAGGTGCAAGAGCTAGCTGCAATGAATCTGAAGATGATTGCTCTACTAAGCCCAAACATCCATCTAATTCATTCAAAGTGATGTAAACAACATCCCTAGGTGGTGGTGTGTTGAGCTTGCTACCTGCTCCATGTAATACTTCCACTAACCATTGCCTTTCGTTTGATGCCATGCTTCAATATCCAAACTCATAGGATGGCAGGATTTTCAACTATGATACCACTATAATGGATACCCTGAATCTGGCCCAATTTTTTTGCTCAAATATCAACACTCAATCGTAGGTATTTCTTCAAACATTTTTCATGCATTCCCTTATGACTCCGCTATTGTTTTGAGTTCAATAATGCCCTACCTCAAATTGCAACCAAAATTTTTATACTTCTTACACCCCCACAACTCTTAGGTATTTTTTCAAACAATTGTTATACATTTATCGAGTGATATGTGTTTTAGATTACCACGATTTCATAAACATACATGAGCAAAGCCCTCTCCCAACTATCAATTTTTTTGGTGTCATAAAGAAAGATACATTGATTTAACTAATAGATGAGATTCAATTCCTCTAAACACTGATATTTTAAGAGAGATAGAACTGATATTGAAGAACAACATATTTTCTTATTAACTGTAGATTACAAACAAGCAAAAATAACCTATGGAAAATTACATCATTTGAGTGTATAAATCTGACCTCTGAACAATTTGAGATATATCTATCAGAGAAATACATTGGCAAATCTGTATATTGCACTATGATCTAATTTTTAGTTTCAGAAAACTAGCCTCTTGTTCCAAGCAACAATAGCAATAATAGAAACCAATATGAGTTACTATTACTTTTGAACAACAGTATCTCTATCTATCCATTGGTCCCACATAATAATCAATGTAGCAAACACTGTAGCGATGTCACTATAGCAGCGCACTGTAGCCCTCCAAATCTTCCCTTTCCCTTTAATTTTGCTGCCACTAATGCTCTCAATCTGTATCTAATTATCTCCTTCAAATCTGCCTCCAATACTCAATAAACCCAATGTTTTTCTTGAGTGAAAACACCATTAATTCTCCTGATTGTATCTTGCAACATCGAGAAGAATGTTGACAAAGAGGGATTTCATCCTCCAAGCCCAATAATCAAATTTTTGAAAAATCAAATAACCTATTTTTTATCTCATCCAAGCCTGTCAAATGAGCACTCAACTCCCCTTTATATAGAACTCTTTGATCTTCTAGAAAGACCCAAGAAGAGTGTTCAACAAGCTTTTAGAAAAAATATTTTAATATTCCTTGATGTGATGTGACCCCTTGATGTGACTCCTTGATGTGATGTGACCCCTTGGTGTGACTCCTTGATGTGACTCCTTGATGTGACCTCTTGATGTGACTCCTAATACTTAAGTCACTTTTAAAGATACATTGATAAAGTGACTTTATTAATTAATCATTAAAGTATGTCACTTTTAACCTTTTAATATAATTATTTAATATTACACTCGGGATCCCTGTAATGCCCCAAGTTAGCCCACAAGATCATGGAAAAAAGGGCTAATAGCAAACCGTTAACTAATTAGATAGAAAGGGGACATTACAGGTATTTTACCAAAGTCTAGGCAGACTTTTATTTTGACATAACACATAGAAATATCATGTGAAATCCTAATCATGACACAAGATCCTTATACCTTAAATGACCTAAGCAATTAGAATATGCATAACCTTTTCGAGAGCAATCAAATGAGATGATGATAACAATATACGTTTCAACCATTATCCTAAAGTCTAATTAAACTTCTCAATCCAACACATTTCTCCTTTGATCCATGATAGAGGACTTTCATAACAAGAAGGAAATTCTCCTAATCTATACAAATGACTTCTTAACTCAAAGATTTTAAGGGGCTTCATTACTTGGATTCAAACCCTATGCAACAAGTTCCTTGAAAGAAAATTTCATTGTTAAAATCTTAAAGAAGACAAAACATATATGTTGAGATGTGAAGACAAAATGAAGGACCTGCAATGTCAATGAAGCCAAAAAATCCCTTAAAACTTCCAATCTTCGTGTATTGTACAATGCTTCTCTCTTTCAACCTGCAACATTTTGAAACTTAAACAAGTCCTCTTTTTCCTCCAACATGCCATTACATCTGTATATTTCTTATACAACATGTCTTGCATAGAAAAAAGGTAATTTCCATACAACAACTAAAGAAAGACTCCTTCAAATATTGTTAACAAAACCCTAACTTTTCTCACATAATGTGAGTGAATTTATTCAACACTTGGAAAGGGAGACTAAAAATTAGAAATAACATTTAATTTTTTATTTTTCTTTATTCGGTGCCTAATACCCCATTCTCATTGGTGGTTATTTGCAAAATAAGCTAACAATTGTATTTCACACTAGTTTAGATTTGTGCTTGTGGAACTAATTTATGCACTTATACAATTAATCTTGCATGTTAAATTGAACATGGACCCATAGCTGCAAAGCAACTAAGAATTGATGAGTATACTTTGTCCTAGCTCATTGTATTTGTGTTTGTAATGGGATGGTGTCCAATGACACTATTTTGGAACTTGCTAGGAAAGGATTTATTCTCATTTGGTTAAACATCTAGGTAAACCAATTCAATGAATTTCAAGTAATGATCAAAGACAAGAAATAACCATAGAAGGATGCCTGAGATGGTGTTTGTTGATATATGCTCTAATAATATTGCTATAGGTGTAAAATATCAACACAAGGCTCTTTGATGAATCCTCTATGATTTCAAAATGAATAATAAATTCCCTTAAATACAATAACATAGAACACAAATGTGCATTAGGTCAACTCACAACAACTAGTAGCAAAGGGAAACATGGTTTATTTTGAATTTTAAAAGTTCAAGGTCTAAATAGAAAATTGCAAAAATGACCTACATTAATTCCACGTCTGCAAATTTGATCTAATCTAGTGAATGAGAGATCTATGGATTGAAATTGATTCCTAGGGATGAATGATGATGGGAACATTTTTGGATAATATCATGATCTAAATTTCATGCAAGAGCATGCCACTTGTAGAGTTGATATTGCACAAAGGACACTCTAATCAAAGTGGGCCCAAAAGATAAAGGAAAAGGGCATGGGTATGCAATTTTCACCATTATATTATGTGCCTCCTTTGATGTGTATGAAAATTAATATGAGGATGCATTTCAAGTTAAAACAAGCAAGCAACATGGAGAGTAAAATTTTAAAACATCCATAAGATACATATATGAATGACAATTCTTCTACTTTCCTTGCTATGAGTGCTTCATCAGAAACTTGCAAAATAAATAAAAAATGTACAATGACTAGAATTTATCATACATTTAAAATGGATTGACTATGACCTATTTTGAAAATTATCTTGAAAAATAGTAAAACTAAAAAGGAGAAGAGTAAGAGTTTTTTTCTAATTAGAAAGTAGTAAAGTTTTGATTAAGCAAAAAAAGTAGGACTTTGACTAAGTAGAATATTTTGACAACACATAAGGATTGATAAACCCCCCTTCGTCATAGGATTTTTTATGAATCTATCATTACAAAAAATCTCACAAAAGGAACATCGGTGTCATATATGCCCCCCTTCCAATTGGTTGTATACAAGGGATGCAAGGAATTGGAGGTAAGGAGGAAAATATTATATGATCATGAAAAAACATATAAATTTATTGGAAGATATCACCATGTGATAAGCATGTAATAACATAGGTAATACATGATGATGAAAAAATGTAGTAAGGGAAACAAGGTTGTAATGTCTAGAAAAAACGCATTCAAATCCAATTTTTAGCCTTATACAAATACTTATTGTTTGAGACAATAATATAGAATTCCAGTATTTAAATCAAATCTTAAATAACTTAGATTTATTAAAGTTTATTGTTCACACTCTACCATTATCATCACATTCTAATCAACAAGCAACAAATAACATATATAAATCATAATCCTTCTCTTATTACATATAAATATTGAATTACATTCACATAGTCTACAACATAATTAAACTCATATGTTCATACCCATGACAACCACAAATTGAACCAATACAATACAATTGAAATCCATGATCAATGAAGTTCCAATGCATCCTCTAAACAAGAACACTCTCCAACCAAAGGGATTTCATCCTCTAACTTTCAAAATAAAAGGGTTTTCATCCTTTGATCTCCATGCTCAAACATATGTGCTCAATCAATTTCCAAGTAGGGGTTTGTATAAAGTAATAGATGAAGATCAATGAATGGACATGTTTACCTATATCCACCACAATAATAATAGGTCAACCATAATGTGAATTTGCATCTTCTAATTTGAACAATGATTATGGGTGAGAAAGATCTTACCTATAGATGAAATTTATGACATAAAAAAATAGACCATTAATGACATTATAACATGTGTTGGGGAGTTGGAAAGAAAATAAATGCAAATGAAAAAATATCAAAGGTGTGGGGGTTAGAAATTCTACTAGATTCATACCACGCGTTAGGACATTGTGGGTTGAGAAATAGGCATGTTGATAAAGATAGGTTTGAAAGTTTGAAAAATACGAAGGAAATAGTAGGGGAAGGATGGAAGGCATGATAGGATGCATAAACTTAAAAATCTAATAGAAATAAAGGAAACACATAGTTGGAAGGGAAGACATAATCAAAAGGGAAAAATCACAATAAAATAGGACCAAGGGAGACATGAGAGAAAGAATATATTTAATATCTATAAACTTAAATTAAATGAAAATGGGACATGACAAAGGTGCTCACAATGTTGTCTCTAATGAAGGTAAATAAGAAGATAATTGTATCCATAAATAAAAAATAAGGATAATGTAGATGCAAATAATTACAAGGATCATAACATGTAGAGCATGTGAATATACGATAAATGTGTTATCATAAACATGATATAATAAGATATTAGTGTGAACCATATGGAAACATGTATAAGCATGTAACATGTAAATAATATAATATGTAAATATAAAAAACATATAAGATCATTATATAACATGATAGACATGTAAGAGTGACACCGAAAGTATGTGTAATCATTTGGATAATAATAATAAGCATTGTATGTTGATAAAATTAGAGCTATACATCATAAACATGAGTCATGAAAACCATAGCAACGTCATATAACATATAATATATGTTGGTGTAATTAAATATTTAATTACACTTTATTAAGTTTACCTAGGTCCTAATTAGGTTTTACCTTTAGGGTTTTGCATATTGCTTTATAAAAACAAGTCATCTCATGTAATTCATTATTCTTAATAATATTATTTACACATCTTTTGCAAATTACTCTTGCATCTTTGTTTTTCTCCTTGTAGAAGGCTAATCCAAGCTTTGCAAGTGATCTTGGTTTTATGGAGTTTATTGGAAACTCTAACATGGTATCAGAGCTCTGATCTGCAAGACCCTTCTTAGATCTGGGAGAAATTCAATCAGCGATTTTTTTGTTTGGATCCTCAAGGGATCGACCTTGAGCAATTTTTTGGTGCATTTTGGATAAAAACAACGAATGTATTTTCTTTGTGTACTTTTAAGAAAAATATTTTTTGGGTTTTGTTTAAAATCACGAAATACCATCCGGATATATGCTAGATTTTGCAGATAGTGAGCAGAACTTTTAGAAATGGCTATCAAAATCACAACTATTTCCCTTCCAAGTGAATTTTTTTATTTTTACTAAGTCGCATGTTCTATTTGTTTAATTCAAAAACACTTTTTGGGTTTTGTTGGCAACACCAAATTATTATCTGGGTATCCATTAGTTTTTGTGTGCAATAAGTAAAATTTTCATAAATCAAATCAGAAGGGTCATGTCTACATTGTTGGCTAGCAAAATTTACCCCTTTTCTTGAAAATTCATAACTTGAGCATACGGTGTCTGTTTTTCGAAAACTTTATATTGTCGAAAAGTTGATTTCATCCTCTATGTAGATCTAAAGTCAATTTTTTTTATGGAGGAAAATGTGAACATTAATCCTTGCATACAATCTTTCCTTTTTGCATGCTTTATATTTTCATTCTCTTTGATTTTTGCATGTTTTGCATGTTCTCCTTTTACAATATTGAGGTATTGTAATAAATGAACTTCAATAAAGTTCCATTAGTGGGCTTCTTGCATAATAATTTGATTAGAGTGTAGTCACATGACATGCACTTTGATCCCATTTTCATATTGATGACAACTCGCATGAGTTGTATTTGGATTATGTAGTTTCTTTTGGCCATAATCTTGCTCATAACTTGACACATTTTGGTTCACATCAGTTCATATCTCAGATTGAGAGCCTACAGTTAATGATCATGAATCACATCGGATTCTCATCGGGTCACATCTCAATTTGAGGGTCATTCATTTTATGGTTAATGTTCTCAAATCTTCATGGTACTTGCTCCTATGGATCAGTTTTAGTCACAGTTAGACATCAGCATCGAGATACACATAGCTTTCAGATTCTTTCATCATATCTTTCCCTCTTATGGGGGGAATTTCTTATGTATCTATTTGATGGATGGTGTACTTGGGGGTCTTATTAAGTCCTCCATCTTTCATCACTTGGTTGCATTCTCTATTCCTTTTGGATTGCATATGTACATGGGTACCTAACATGGCCTTATAGTTGGGACCCATTTGATAGGTTGTCGTTAGGTTCTACTACTTTAGAATATTGAATGTCAATTAGTCGACCGGGCAGTGTCCAAGTCAGTTTGTAAAAGAAGATGATTTGGATAACTCATTTTATATTTTTTGTTTTACTTTAAACTATTGGAATCAATTTTAACCTAAGGCCATTACTATTTAACTAGAAAATAATCTTATCATGAGAAAAAACCAAAAATACTAGATTAAAAAGCATAAGACAACTAATTTAGAAAGCAACACAACTAAACTAGAAAGCATCTAGAGACAAGCAAACTAAACAACTGATACACTACGGAAGTAGAAAAATAAGTGAACAGACAATGAAACATCTTTTTAAATAGTAAAGGATTTTATCAACTACGAAAGATAACTCATACAAATTAAAAACAATGGTGCTCTGAAACTTCAGACTCAACTCTTAACAAACTTAGTTACCTTCTACTGAACAATTATCTAACTTTAAACAAATGAACAACAAAATAGTAAAATACTTATCTATCTAACTAACTCCCCTCGAGTGACCAGCTCGCGGGTGAATACTTGGTCTTTACATCACATAAGCTACAAGTTTTGGAGTCTATCCATTATGAACAATCATCATCACTCATAATTCAACAGTTTATCAATAGACATAAATCAAGTAACTCATTTCAACAGTAATTTGAAAACCATGTGAACAACATAATGATACTTCTTTTGTCTTATTCATCACTTATGAAATTACATTCTTATAGATAATCTTGTAACTAAATCCTAAATTTAAGATGGCGTGGATAGCCATTGAAAAAGTCTTCAACAACTTAAAAACTAACTTTTATGTATATTTAAGTGCAATTTTGGATTTGATTGTGTCCAATTTTTTACATCAATCATAATCATATAGAAGGCTCGAGAAGAGCCATGAAGTTTTAATAACAAAATTTTAAAGAACATAACTAAATCCTCGATGCATCATCCTGGTATTTAGGAGTAGATTCGCAACATCTATTCTTTACCACACTTGAGGTACATGCTGGTTCAACTTTTGCAACAGTTGCTCGATGGCCGACTATTTCCTACAAAAGCACTCAAGTCAACCCATTAAACTTGCATTGGCAAATTTTCTCAATTGATCAAAAGAAAGAAAGAAAGCATAATTTTCCTTAAAATAAATAATTATTTCTCCTAAAGTTTAATAAATTGGCACAGGCTTAGGATCGAGTTGGTAGAAGTAAGCTTTCCAGATTTTATTATGATGAGGTTATTTTTACCTCATCATTTCCTCCCCTATCTAATTTCTAGCAGGTCCTCCTGCCTCCCTTGTTGTTGCATCAAAATCTACAGGGTCATAAATGAACCCTCTGTGAAATATCACACTTTCCCTCCATTCATTGAAAAGTTTATCATTCTAATCCATTGAAATATTGAAGGCCAGAGGCGAATTGAGTAGCAAAGGAGGTCTGTATTTCATTCCCATCCATTTTGTTCTAAGAGTTCTTAGGATTTTAACTAAGGCATCTACTCTTCTAAATGACCACCTATATTTAGAGGAGAAATGACCTCTATTTTCTTTAGGTAAGCTGGTAGTGGGGTGAACCTTTCTTCGCAGGCATGCCATGCATTTCCAATCAACTTTTATCCATTTTCCATGAAATTATCATAACACAGTTTGAGGCTGTTTTCATATCTTTCCTTCATCTTATCATTAACAAGGAGAGACAAAAATGTATCTTTGAAACCACCAGGCCTTGAATTCGGGGACCTTATTTGGAGACCCACTGTCTTTTCTGCTTGTGCAAACTCTCTTGTTCGATCCTGCCAATGAATTTGATTCCTCATGGAGGAGAGAAATGCTCTTAGTTCTACCTCTCCAACAAACAAGTTGACAAAGAAATCTGTGTGATTTTCTAATAATAAGTCATGCAAAAAGAATTCACAAATTAGATCCTCGTCTTCAGGGGTTGACTCTACATATATTTTAACAAACTCTTTATCATTGGGCTCGTAGGGCTGATCATTGTAGATCCTAAACAAATTCCATCTTAGCCATTGCTCATTCAAAAACATGGAGTAAACTCTTGATGGTCTTCTACAATTTAATAAACAGTCCACAAGTTGACATGCATCCTGCTTTCCTCTATAGGCCCTGTGAAATGACTCCTTTAGGAGCACTTGTTCTTTCTTTAACCTGTAATTTTCAGCTTGCACATTCCCAAGGAAGTAACACTTTTCCATCCATTTCATTAGCAAAGGTGGAATGCGGATCTAGAACCAATCAGTTACAAATAATTCAGTCTGAATTTCTTTGGACTCCATTTGAGGTTTTATAGTGCATTCCTTCAAGTCCTATTCCAGTTCTACGACCCTACTGATGGAAGCATTTAACTCTTCAGTTTTTATTTTCTTGTCCTCTTCAAAGGCTGTGAGCATAAGCACAAAATTTTATTTTATTCTTTCAATTTATGTATCTTTGTTTGCAATGTCAACACTATAAGTTTGATGCTTTTGATTCAGTTCTTGCATTTGTTCCTGTAATTTATAGATTATTAAGTCCTTGTCCTGTAATTGAAGCTTCAAGCTCTATATTTCTTGATCTCTTTTATTTATTATAAATTTTTGCACAATCAATTCTTCTTTATGCAACTCTATCAGTTCATTACCTTTGGACAATTGTCTTTGTAGATCATAAACTTCTATTTTACACTTTTCTAACTCTACAGTGGCACTACTTGTTTCAGTTGTTTCAACAATTTTATTAACAATAGGGGACAAATTTCCTGGCACACCGTCATCCCCCTCAAGTTCTTTTTCATGAATCTCCTCAGTGAAGATTTCCTCCACATGTGCAGAGTGGGAAGGAAATACTTCGCCTGAGTCTTCTTTACTTAGGGGTAACTCCTCTTCACTGGCAAGCTCTGAAATTTCTATGGGCTCAGGTGGCCGCTTAGGCTTTTTCTTCTTTGAACTTCCCTCCTTACCCTGTATTGGGGTTTCGAAGAATTTAGAAGCTAAACGCTTACTTCTTCTTAATGGAGGTAGATTTTGGAATGTGACAGGTGTTATATTGCTCCCTTTTCTTTTTCTTTTGGGTTTACTTGAATCAGAATAAATGGTCTCAACCTGTTTTGGCAAGTCAGGGGTTTTAAATGCGTCCCCAAAGAAGTTTGGCAAATCCTCACCAAGAGTAGTGGGATTAGGAGCTTCTGGAGCTAGAGAGCCCTCAGGGGAAATTGCTCCAGATGGTGGAATAGCCTGGTGGGATGGTTCCCCTAATTCTATTGTCCTTGCGATTGTAGGCTTCTCAATTTTTTTAAAAAACTTCTCCCATTTTTCCTCAGGTTTCTTGGGGAAGTGGTACTTACAGATCAACTGAATCAAACCATGATGTTTCAAAGGCCCAATCCTTGTTTTATACCTTTCTATGGAAGTGTTTAGGGAATCACACAAGAATTCAAGCATATTAACCCTAAGAGTAGGGTCCTCCTTTCTGTGACGCAAATGGGTCAACATGCGGAAAGCAGGTCCTACAACTATAGTTAGCTAACCCTCACAGGTGAAATACTTTATAATTCATGCAACGACAGTACCCCAGGGTTCTAATATGGAGGTTCTCTGGAACCCTTTATTTTGTCCCCTGGTACTTATTACTACCATTGGGTGTGGGTTTCCCTCTCTAACAAATAATTCAAATAATTTTTGGTACATAATTTGAGAGAATTCTTTTATTTTTATGCCTGCATTCTCTAATCCTGATAAGCGAGAAATGATTTTGGGACTTACCTTAAATCACTTCCCTTGAAGTACCACATCACCATTTGTGTAGTTTTCTGCAAAAGAACTCACCAACTTTTCATTGTAGCCCTCAAATTTTCTGATAAAATTTAACCACCCTGCTTCCTCGAACAACCTTGAGATATTACTCAACCCTAACAGTTTTTCTGCTGAATCCGGCTCTGATTTTCTTTTACCACCTCCCATTTCCTTATTTCCCACTCTGCAAAAGATTTCAATTACGACACAAAGCTTTCACGCAACACTTTTGAAAATATTGCATATGAACTCAATTTTTGTATTGTTTGGAGCTTACTATGCAATAATTTCCAATCTGCATGGAGGCATGCAAAAGACTTTTTCGTATAAGTAATTGATCGCTGAGTGGCACAAGTTGCTAAATTGGGAGTAAAGTTTGTGCCAATTAATTATTCTTTATTTGAAAATAACTACCTACTTAAAGCGAAAATTAATACTTACTTGCGTTATGTGATTGTTCGAAGATCTTGTACCTTGCAGATTTGATAGGATGATGTGAAGGCATTGGCTAAGGTGACAGCGGATTTATTATGATATGCATTTGAAATTCTATAGATGACAGAGCCATCAATGATGATTGGAGTACGTGGCGGCTTTATTTGTGATAAAAAAACAAAAAATAGAAAGACAAGTGTGCAAGATATACAGACGAAAGGATTGCAATTTTTTTGAATTTTTGAAAAAGGTGGCGGAATATGAACGGACAAGTTCCAGAGCACGCTATTTGACATCGCGCTCAAAACTAGTGCGTAAGTTTTGGATCATCGATGTGAGGTGCAACTAGAGATGAATGAAATGAAGGTTCTGGAGCATCGTCAAAAGATGCAGCCGGAAAAGGAAAGGAATGAAAGTTTTGAAGCATCGCTGAAAGATGCAGCCGGAGCAGCAACGAAATGAAAGTTTCAGAGCATCGCTGAAAGATGCAGTCGGAGTAGCAACAAAATGAAAATTCTGAAGCATCACTAAAAGATGCAGTCAGAGCAACAACATAATGAAAGCTCTAGAGCATCGCTGAAAGATGCAGCCAGAGCAGCAACATAATGAAAGTTGAGTGACATGATAAAGAATTTTGAACTCCAAGAGCTTTGGTCCTTAGCATAGAACGCCTCTTCGACGTGATGAGCTTTGTACAAGTTTCGGAGCATCAGGCATGAGGACCGTCAAGTTCCGAAGCATCTGGCACTGGGATCATAACGTTACGAAACGTCTTTGGAGGGTGCTTCGAAAGTTATTTTCCACTTTGAGGAAGTCTTGCAAAAAGGAACAAAAATTAGCTTAGTCCAAAATGAAGAAATAAGAAAAATATCTTAGCATACATGTCCTTTTTATTGCACATTTTTGAATTTATATAATTTAATTTTTTTCGAAACAATAATATGACATTGTTACTAGATAGACTTTGCCTTGGCAGAGTCAACACATTGGACCTCGCCTTGCATTTCCACCATTCTTGAGAATTCCTCCTTATTGATCGGCTTATGGTAGACACGTAAGCGATGACCATTAACTAAGAGGGTGCGCGTGTCACCATCGATTGGTTTCAACCAAATAGTTCCATTCAAAAAGACTTCATCAATCTCGTAAGGTCCCAACCAATGAGTCCCGATTTTTCCCTTATGATCCTTGTATCTTGAATCAAATAATAGGGCCCAGTCTCCATTATGAAACTCCCTCTCCTTAATATGTTTATCGTGCCACACTTTCCATTGCTGTTGAATCAGTTCAGTTTGATGGATGGCATCTAAGCGAAGCTCATCCAATTCACTTAGTTGCAAAACTCGTTCAACTTGGGCTCGTTTTAAATCCAGACCTAATTCCATAGTTGTTCATAGAGTTTTAAATTCAAACTCGATGGGAAGAAGTGGCTTCTTTCCAAAAACAAGCTCATAGGGACTGAATCCGGTTGTAGATTTCTAGGTTGTGTTGTATGCCCATACGGCTTCAAAGAGTTTCCTGGCCCAATCTTTTTTTCCAGAAGAAACTATTTTCGTCAAAATGTTTTCGAGCTCTCTATTAGTTACTTCTACTTGGCCATTCGCTTGAGGGTGTTAAGGGGATGACTTCCTATGGCTTACCTAAAAATGATTGGTAAATGCCAAGAGAACTTTTGACATAAATTGGGGTCCCTGATCAGTTACGATCGTTCGAGGAGCTCCAAATCTAAGGAAGATTTTACTATAGAGGAAGTTCGTGACTTGTTGTTCCCTAGCTATTCATAAGGCTTGAACTTCAACCCTTTTTGTTAGATAGTCAATGCAAACCAATATGTACTCTTTCCCTTGAGAGGAAGGATCTATGGGTCCAATAAAATCTAAACCCCATTTCTCGAATGGTTCTAGCACTATCTATGGGAGCAACGACATTTCCGAAGAAGCAATTGGTCTTCCTACTCTTTGACATTCATCACAATGATGAACATAGTTCTTCATGTCTTTATGCATTGAGGGCCAATAGTATATGGCGCCTAAGACTTTATGTGAAGTTCTCTTCGCAGAGTAGTGTCCTCCCGAAGGATCATCATGACAAGCCCTTAGAATGTTGTAGGTTTCATCTGCCCTTACGCATCTCCTCAAAATCATATCAGGACCACAACTAAATAAAATTCCATTAATCCACTTGAATGGGGCACTTTCCCTGATTAGACGCTTCTTTTGCTTAGTCGTGAATCCAAGGGGTATCTTTGAAGTAGCTAAATAGTTAGCAATATCTGCGAACCAGGGTGATTTTACAGAAACTGCAAACAAATTTTCATGTGGGAATTCATCCTGTACAGGAATACTATCACCTTCTTCATGTTTGATTCATGACAGAAAATCTGCTACTACATTACACTTCCCTGGTTTATCAAGAATCATGGCATTAAACTCTTGGAGTAATAACCACCTCATAATTCGGCCATTCACTATAGGTTTATTCATTAGGTACTTCATAGCTGAGTGGTTTGTATAAACTATGACCTTATACCCTGTAATGTAGTGGTAGAACTTATTTATGGCATGGACAATAACCAGGAATTCCTTTTCTGTTGTTGTATAGTTCCTTTCTACAGGAGTAAGATTTTTACTAATGAAATATATGGCATACTTTCCCCCGTTCTCATCTTCTTGTCCCAGAACTACACCAATAGCATCGTCAGAAGCATCTGCATAGATGTGGAAGGGAATAATCCAATTTGGTCCTCACAGAACGGGAGCAGAGACAAGCTTTTCCTTAATGGCTTCAAATGATAGATGATACTCAGGTGTCCAAACAAATTATACCCCTTTCTGTAAAAGAGAGAACATGGTAGCTGCAATTTTGTTGAAGCCTTCAATGAACCTTCTATAGTAACCAGCATGTCCGAGAAAACTTCGAACATCTGTCTGAGTTTGAGGGATAGTCAACTATGAGATAATTTCAATTTTCTTAGGTCAACCTTTATTCCCTCAAAGGAAATATGATGACCCAAGACTATTCCTTGTTCCACCATTATTAAACATTTTTCATGGCTAAGGGATAGTCTATTTTAATCACAAACTTGCAGAACTCGATCTAGGTTCTGAAGAGCTTCGTCATATGTTGACCCATAGAATGTAAAATCATCCATGTAGACCTTAACACAGTCATTAATGAGTGCGATAAATATGGCAAGAACGACTCTTTGAAAGGTTGCTAGAGCATTGCACAGTCCAAAAGGAAGCACTTTGTATGCAAATGTGCCCCATGGGCAAGTAAACGTGGTTTTGTCCTGATCTTCTGAAGTAACCTGTATCTGGTTGTAACCACTAAATCCATCAAGAAAGGAGATATATTTCCTCCCGACCAAGTTGTCCAAAACCTGATCAACAAATGGTAGGGGAAAATAATCTATATAAGTGGCTTTATTGAGTTCTCGATAATCTACACAGATTCTCCACTTCCCATTTTTCTTTGGGACTACCACCATAGGTGATACCCACGTACTATAAAGATTGGATAAATAAATCTAGCACAAAGGAGTTTTTCAATCTCAATTTTGACTAGATCCTTTAATGTTGGATTGAGTCTCCTTTGCGGTTGGCGAACATGCCTTATACTGATGTCAATGTAAATGTGATGAGTACAAACACTTGGGTGAATTCCCTTCATGTCTGTATAATCCCAAGCAAAATCTTTAGACCTTTGTAACACATTAAACAAATTATCCTCCTGAGTTTCTGTCAGCCAGCTATTGATATTCAAAGTTTTTCCTGGTAATAGCATTATCGATTTCATTCCAGGATGGGCCGAAGTGACAGTATACATAAGTCGCAACAACGTGTTAAGAGGACAACTATGAGGTATAAGCCGGTGAAAACTCGTGACATCCTCAAAGAAATGATTTGTTTTGGGAATCATGTTAGCTAAGGGACAAGGCATTCCCATTGTAGCATAATTGTGCTCCATTCCGCTTATATCAATTGGTTGCCCAAAAATATTTGGAGCATCAATCATTTTTTCCTTGTTTGGGGTCATAGCAAGTCGTGCAGCATCGCTTACTAGCTCTTCTTCCAGTTCTTCCCCATGCTATTTAATTACTACCATAGCTAGGGAGGCTAAACTGTCTAAACCATTGGATTTCTTAGGTTCATCAACCCAAACCTTTTTGTGCTCAGGAGGCTTAGCAGGGGGATATAAGAACAAACGTTTATTGTCTTGACCATGCAAAATGGTCATTCCCCCTTCCCTGCAATCAATCTTAGCAGCAACTGTGGCCAGCCAAGGTCTTCCAAGAATTATAGGATAGCTATCTTTGGGAGTAAGTGATTGGATTACCTAGAAGTCGACAGGATATTCCCATCCATCAACTTTGACAAGGATATTTTTAATGACACCCTTAGGGATAGCTATAGACTGATTTGCCATTTGTAAGATTGTGGTTGTAGGACGTAAATCAGTTAAACCTAATTTTTCCATTACATCCACAGTCATCATGTTAATAGTTGCCCCTAGATCCACTAGTGTATTTGGTATTTCTACCTCGTTGATTGTAACGATTATAAGTGGACTACCAGGATCATCATATTTCAGAGCAATAGTCTTTCCAGACAGAAAATGAGCTAAATAACCATCGATATGAACGATTTTTATCTATTTCGACTTCCTTCCTGGCATTTTGATACATAGTTGTTTGATTAACTGGTTTAACTCAAGAATTTCCTTTATTGCTTGCAATAAAGGAACTTCAATTTGCAGTTGCTTAATCTCTTGAATTAATGCAGTTTCTGAAGCCAAGGATACTTCCGGAGTATCTTCCGGAGTTATGGACTTTAAACGCTTTGGATATGGTGCCATCCTTTTCTCCTTTCGAACATGATCCTTCTTATGTTGACTTAAGGATTGACCTTCCTCCCCCTGAGACAAGTTAGTAGCCCCTACCACTGAAAAAGGCTGTCTTTGGCAATATTATCCTGATTAGACGACGTGTCTTTTATTGGACTTTTAGGCTCAGGTTCCTCCACTATCTCCTCAATAGTGGGAGGTTGAAGAGTTCTACCAAAGCGCAACTGCACGTTTCCAAAGTGTATCGCATTGAGCCCCATAACATTTTCATGTTCAGTAGAATAAACTGGTGTATTCTGACAATTATTCTTAGGATTGGGGAGCGGCTATGTTGGAAGCTGAGGTTGGTTCACCTGCTCATTTTGAGGATAGTTTTGAGTTGGAGGTAACAGATTTTGTTGTTGATTCCTCCTAGGTTTAGCATAAAACTGATTTTGTGCCCGATGCCATTGGGGTGCAGCATGTTGTTGGTACCACTGTCGTTGTGGTTGATTTGACCACTACTGATTTCCCCATATGTGGTTTGTCCATTCAGGGGCTCCCCAGTTAGGTTGTGGTGGAGGTGACTGATTCCAAGATGGAGTCCATTGATTATGAGCTCAGCTATTTTGTGGTCTCCATGCAGGGTTGGAATTTTTTCCATAAGAGAAATTACCTCCTTGATGTTGGTTTAAGGCATTTATCTCTTCTTCAACCTGAATGGTTTTTTTCTTAGTATTCTTGATATCAGACAGAAGCTCACACTAAATTGTAGGATGGTTTTTCTCACAAAGTTGACAAACATTGAATTTATCTAAAGGACACTCGCACAGCAGATGTTTATTCCGACACCTTGGACAATAAATTGGCAAGGTCTTGGGGTTACGAGTTTTAGCTTGTATACCATCTAATGTGGTATTCAACTGGACGAGAATGTCTATTTTCAAATTTGTTATTTCTTTGCGGAGCTTACGTATCTCGTTAGACCCTTTAAAAAGATTAGTTTTGTGGATTCCTCCTCGAGTACGGGAGAAATTCTGACATAACTCACATATTTCCTCAAGGGTTAGTTGAGATACGTCACCTTTTCCCATTAAATCAAGATTTCTTCTAGCGTCATCATCAAGACCTTTAAGAAAATTTGTTTTGAGAATTTCAACACTAATGGTCGCTTCTCCACATCTTTTGGAGAGGAAGAGGAACCTATCGAGATAATCTTCTAAACTTTCGTCCTCATTCTATCTCACTTTAAATAACTCCTCTTTACGATCACTTACCCTATAGTATCTCTGGTATTTTTGCAAGAAGACAGTCTTCATTTCCCCCCAAGATGTTATACTACCAACACCCAATCCCATAAACCAGCGCATTGCTAAATCTTTTAAAGCCGATGGAAAGAGCTTCAAATTTTGGTTGTCGTTCTTATAGTCATAATTCTGACACAGGACTTTAAATTCAAAGAGAAACTGGTCTGGGTCTTCCGAGGATAAACCACGAAAGGTTGGAAGGAAGGCTGGGGAGATGTTCTTCATAACAGTATCATCATCTGCATCCAACGTAATAGGATAATTAAACGTTCTAGGAGGCTGAGGTTCATTGTGGTTAGGTTCAGCTCTATGATCTCCCATGATGTTCAGAGGAGTCTATTCTTCAAAAACAATTTCTTCTATAACTAGTTGTTATGCCAGTTGCTCGACAGGGAAATAATGGAAAGCCTCAGTTGGAGTAGGCTCAAATAATTCTTTAGAAGTTTTGTCGTCTGAGCCTTGGGATTTCATAGGGATGATTGGTACGTATTTTTGGGGGGGTTTTGGTATAAAACGTATGTGAGGGCCTCTTTTCCTGACCATGTAGAAAAAGAAGCCGACTAAGAATTTTTTGGTATAAAACTTGATATTCAAATCCTCTCCTAATAACACTTAAGCACAAAGGCTATTTAAATCCTTGACAACGACACCAAAAAGTGATGAGTGTCGTTGCAATCCTCATCATTTAACTATAAATTTCAATCCAGGGCGGTGAGCATGGCAATATGCAATAGGGAGAACAAATCATTTGAATGACATGTTTTTTTTCTACAAATAGAATTGAAAGGCAATGCATGAAAGAAATTGCTAAAATCAAATCTAATCTAAGAGCCTGTAAATGAAATGCTTGAATCAAATCTATCTTAAGAAACTTGTGAAAGGGAACACTGGAAATGTAAAGAGCTAGAAATGAAATTACTACTAAGAAATGAAACTACAAACAAAAAAGATTGTTGCTAAAATACTGAAATATATTATTTTATAAAACTCTTCCCCCATTTTATTTCTTGATTACAATGAATTTATAGAATTCTTGTCTTCAACTAATCTAAAAGATAAGCTTTAAGATTGTGCAACCACTTGCTAGAAGATATGAACATGTGTTAAGGGAAAAAGATAAGTCTTTCTTCATCTTGTCGAGTCAATCTTTTTTGGTCATCCAAAACAAATATGCCTATTTTGCAGCCCCTAAACAAGCTCCAAAAAGATATTCGACTGCTGAAAAAATTATGTCTTCCCCTTGTGTATCATTAAAGCTCATAAAACAACTCTTAAATGCTTGCAAAACGGTTCAAACTACCCAAAATTGTCTTCTAGATATCTTCCATTTGTTTGCACAACCCAACAACTTGCCTTAATTCTTGGAACTGCCTCCTAGACGCTCTCAAATTTTGTCCAAGTCACCCAATCTATTTTAATGCTCACAACTGCTGCTTTTACAAATTCTGAAGCAACCCACAAATTCTGGAACAACTTCAAGTGTTGTCCCACAAGTTCCGGAGCAATTCTCCACAAATTCCGGAGCAAAATATTTTGGTGAATTTTTCTCTCAAACCACAAACTGGGTTTTTGTGAAATTTAATGGGTTTTATTACCATATTGTCTTTGAATTTCAAACCAAAAATCTTCAGAACCCAGATTATAATTTGCAAGATATGATGAAATTTTTGACTGCTACAACTAAAAATATCTTACTTTCATCATCATGCTCAATCTTGATAACTTCATAATTAAGAAAAATATACAATTTTTACATGGCTAAAAGAGGAGTCATTATTTTGTTGGGGAAATGATGAGTGTCACTGCAATCCTCATCATTTAACTATAAATGTCAATTCAGGGCGGTGTCTATGACAATATGCAATAGGGAGAATAAATCATTTGAATGACATGTTTTTTTCTACAAACAGGTCCTCTTGCAACTTATAGTGAGCTTCAAATACCAAAATAAATCTGCAAAATCTTTTGAGAGTAGCAACTTGTATAGAGAAATACATGTCTTTGAGCTTTAGAGAATAAGACATAGCATGTGTAAAACACTTATTTGCAGAAAATAAACCGACTCTATCCTACTCTACTTATTGATGTAAAGATAGGTTACATAAAACCATTAATTGGTTGTGGAAAATAACATCCTTTTCTCAAAGGATAGATCCATACATTCAACTTTTTGAAAGAAAAGGAAAACCATGAGAAGAAGATGGCTAAATATTTGAACTCTGGTGCTCCTCCTTCCTTTGAAATGACATCTTTCTCCAAAATTTTTGATTCTAGTAGATGCATGGGCTGCTTAGAAAGATTTTGCAATCCTTCCTCACATTATGTTGCATGCATGGCTGGATGCAATTCCTTGTCCTTCAAATATCTGATTAGGCAGCCCTCCTTGGACTTTGAAGGTGTCCAAACAATAATCTTTTGCTTGTCGAGGCTTGAAGTCATGGTCCTCTGGTTGGGGATATTGTGTAATACCCCTCCATTTTGCTTCTCGTTCGGTTTCCTTTATGCTATGTTTGGTTGCAATTACTTTAATACTGGATATATTTTGTTATGATGTTTTGATTGTTACTATTGAGTGACAACTATTATTGTGGGATGTAGTTATCTGATTTTGTTTCACATGCATTATGGATTAATGATGTTGTAGAGTCGGCATGAGAAATTATTATGAGATTATTGGAATTATGATGGAAGTGTCAGTTTTGATGAGTGTATGGGTGAAGAGGACGAGTTCGCATCACTCGCTTGCGAGTGCCCTGTGAATCCGTAATTCCTTCTTCACAGTGTGTATTATATGCTAGATATATTGTATGATGTTGGTTACTTGGTTGCAGGATTGCAGGTACATGATATCGACTCCACCTGGTTTCACAGGTTTGAGCGTGTCAATCCAATGGTTAAGTTGAACGGGAGATAGTAGCTAGGTAACATGTGTCAAGTTTACACCCTAGCCTTAGTGTGTCGTCAATTGTGTGTATCGAGTCATTGTCTGGTCTTACTTTGATGCTATTTAATTCTGAAAGATTATTGATTTGGAAATAGATACTTAAAATAATTGCATTTAAATCATGTTGATGGTTATTTAATTTAAATAATGCAATGTGGATAAAAGTTTATATTTAAATTAATTAATTATATTTAATCCAAGGGGGTTGAATTTAGTTATTAAATAATTAAATTAATTAATTAAACGTGATGCAAGAGAATGAAAGGAAATAAAAGAATTAAAATTAAATTTGAAATTTAATTTCAACGTGTGGAAATTAAATTGGAAATTGTAATTAAATATTTATTTGAAATTAGTTGCAACTTTGGAAATTAATTTATTATTTGAAATTGAAATTGAAATTGAAATTAATATCTAATTTGCATGTAATGTGAATTAGGTATTTTTGATTTATAAGGAATACATGTTTTAATTTTAGGGCAAAAAAGTTTTTAGAAAAATTCATTTTTACAGCAGAGAAGAAATTTTAGAAAATTTGCATAAGGGTTTAAAGAAAGTTTGATTGTAGAATTGATTGAAAGAAGTATTGTTTGCATTTGTTGGATTTTGGATTGGATTCATTAGAGGATTGAAGAAAATTCAAGAAATCCTTGGAGGAGGTTTGCATCAGAAATTCATCTCTTCCTGTAGCTTCTTGTACTAGGTTTTTCATCTTTGTGTTTTATTGTTCTTTATTGTTTTTCTTTAAAATAGTAATGATTAAAAATTTGTTTGTTAAATCTGTTTTACAAAATAAATTTGATATTAGAAGAAAAAAATTAAATAAATTTACAACCTTTGCTTGTGAAAATTCTTGAGTGAAAATTGTGAAAACCTTAGTTGAATTTAAATTATTTGGGGAAATCGATTTTGTTGTTATTGAAATCAAACATAGAGATTGAACAATGCATTTAGAATGTTTTTAGAAAATGAAACCTTCTGTTTATTATTAAAAAACGGATTTTAAAATCTGCAGTATAGTTATATTTTTCATGGTAAAATTGTATGGTTGCGTCACCTATAACTTCATTTTCACAAACTGGGTTATCAGAAAATTTAAAAGGTTTTTGCATTTTGGAATTTTCTTACCCCTGTCCAAAAATCGCAAATACCCAGATCGTAGTTTTTGAGTTATGCTTGAAACATGAGACTGCTATTAAGTTATTTTCCCATGGCTGTTCTGAAAATAAAATAATAATAAATTGATATTTATAAATATTAATATTTTAGGTATTGTTATTATAATATTAAAATATTATTTAATAATATTTTATATTATAATTTATAATACTAAAATATTATATTTATTTATATTATTTTAAATAAAATTTGTATATTAGATTAGTGGAATTAAAATTATAAACGTATGGGAAAATTATTGTTTATTTTAAAATGGCATGTTAAAATTTAAATTGAAGGAGTTAAATATTTGATTTAAATAATCCATAATATAAAATTTAATTGTGGAATTTAAATTAATGTGTAAAAGGTCCAATTATTAATTTGATTTAATTGGAAAAATATATTTATATTTTGGAATATTGATGATAAGGGATATTTTATTTTGAATTAAACAATTTGATAGTTTGTAAAGAATAGAAGATATGTTAATGATTAAATATATTTAAATATATTAATTTATATTTAGTATATATATATTGAAGGTATATATCCATTTGAGAGAATAAATAATATTTTATATTATTTTATTCTGTTGTTTGCAAATTGGGTATTATTAGTGTTCTAAAAAAATGATTAGTGTATATGAGAAAATGGATAGAGAAACAATATGTTATTATATTAAAGTGACCGAATGTTTTAAATAGAAAATTGAATGAGACGTAAAATTTGGTTAGGAAATGGAAAGAGTTCACTTGCATGGATTTGTGCCAATTTAAAAGTAAATTAAGAAGTTGTTTTATTGATGAGGTAATCAATTATGTTATTTAATTAATTTCTATTTAGATTAATTGAATTATTGTGATTGGATTATGAAAGAGATATGGATTTAGTATATCCAAAAGTAGTATCTTCCTCATGATTATCTTAAAGGATTTAATTCTCTGTATTTAGTAAAGGGAAGTAAGTTTAATTGTTTTTAGATTTCCTATAATGAAAAGGGAAATAAGGGTTATGATTATTTTAGATGATCTAGTTATCATGTCTTTGACTTTGTCAACACTACCTATTGAATGAGTATGGATTTAGGAAATCCAAATATTAGATTTGATTGATGACTTGAATGCTTTTGTTGCTATGTCGTCAAGTTGCATTGTTGGTTTTGGGATTTAGTGTTAGTCCTAAATTATAAGTCTTCCAGAAGAACTTAGAGGATAAGGGTTGTTGAATCTTTATGCCATCCAGTTGTTTTCCCTTGGGTAGTGCATGGTGTCTTTTTAGTTTTACCCGGTTTTCACAAACGAGGATGTTTGCACCTCCTTGGTTTAGGAGCGGATTATGGGATCTGTGTCTCCTTGTATGGAGTGACCTTGTTGTGTGGTTTCATCTTGTTGCCTCCCGTGAGAGGAGTGGACTATGTGTTTGTTGCCTCCAAGATGTTTTGAGTGAGTTCTATTATTTGTATCCTTTTTGCGTTGGAGTGGATTATGATGCCTGATTGGTATGCACTTGTGTTTCCCTTGGTGGATTGTTTGGGTGTGTGTTGTCGAATAGAAGAGTGGCTTTTGATAGGGGCCGGAGCCCAAAGTGGTAAACCGGGTAACCTTCAGAAGTGAGTTAATGAAGTGATAATTAAATTAATGTACTTAGATGATTAGGATGCAGTTCACACTAATCAAGATAATTTAATCCTCATTCATAGACACAAAGGCTCGTTTAGACTTTGGATGAGTGAGAAGGCCTGGAATGACAAGATCGACTATCTTGTCTGTACGAGAGGTAGTTGATTCCGCATGAGTGAGTATGAGGGCCGAGATTCGGTTGAGGTCACCAAGATTACTTGTGCCGGAGTCTATGAAGAATGCCCAGAGGAGATCTCATGACAAGCTATGCGATGACACTCTATCTAGGACAGTTGTTGTTAATTGTTTTATATGTATGGTTTTGTGAACATACTTGATCTACTTTATGTTTGGAAGCAATGCGACCTATGTCAGTGATATTGGAGTTGTACTTGTATTATACTTGATTTGTACTTGTATTGTACTTGAGTCGTACTTGATTCATACTTGTATGGTGAATGAGTTGTATTTGTTAATGGCATTTTTTTGGTTATGTCAATTTGAGTCAGTATGAGTCTGCCTTTGGTTAGAGGTAGTAGAATATTTGTCCATATTACTTTGTTACTATCTCCTAGCATGGGGGGTGGGCTTTCGGGTACCACATTGGTAGGGTGGAACATGCACCAAAACCGTTGGGTCCCTATCGATCTTTAGTACTTGGTGGCAAGACATCTAGATGTACAGCTCGCGGTTCTTGTTGTAATTTCTTGCATTGTAATATTTCAGTTTGTATATGATACTTTATCCCTCTTTTGTAAGAGGTGGAGTTATGTAATTGTAATACATTTGTACTAGTGTCTCATTCTGGGAATGAATGATATAACTATTGGATTAAGATAATGATTATGAGATTGTATCTTGGTTGATTATATTATTATGTTATGTGGTATTCTTATGATGTATGATGGTTATTTCATAAAGTTCATAAGATTATGGTTATATGTAATATGTAAGTGTGGGTTTAAGTAATCCTAATCTTGTAGCCTTAGAGGTTGTTAATTATTAAGTGAATGTGTATGTTAAATGCACTTTATATAAAAAAATTGGTTCGCTTAAGACGTTAATTGCAACTTCCTTTAAGGTTACTTGGTGGGGCATTACATATTGTGTAAGAGTTGTCACCTTTGCATGCAAGAACCTCTTTCTTTTGGATATGTTGTTTTTTTTTTTTGGGGAGGGGGGAAAGGTTTCTAAAATAATAAATTTGAAAAAAATAGAAAGTTTCTAAAGTAATAAACCTAAAAAGCTTGTCAGACTAATTTTTTTTGACCTGCTGTCACCAGATTATCAACAACTCCCTAATGATACTTGTCCCTGGCAATGACGCCAAAAAGTGATAGGCTGTTGTTAGGTCCTACTACTTTAGAATATTGAATTTCAATTAGTTGACCGAGCAGTGTCCAAGGTAGTTTGCAAAAGAAGATGATTTGGATAACTCATTTTATATTTTATGTTTTACTTTAAACTATTGGAATCAATTTTAACCTAAAGCCATTACTATTTAACTAGAAAATAATCTTATCCTAAGAAAAACTGAAAATACTAGATTAAAAAGCATAAGACAACTAATTTAGAAAGCAACATAACTAAAATAGAAAGCATAGAGACAAGCAAACTAAACAACTGATACACAACGGAAGCAGAAAAATAAGTGAACAGACAATGAAACATCTTTTTAAACGGTAAAGGATTTTATCAACTACAAAAGATAACTCATACAAACTAAAAAAAATGGTGCTCTGAAACTTCAGACTCAATTCTTAACAAACATAGTTACCTTCTACTGAACAGTTATCTAACTTTAAACAAATGAACAACAGAACAGTAAAATACTTATCTATCTAACTAACTCCCCTCAAGTGACCAGCTCGCGGGTGAATACTTCATCTTTAAATCACATAAGCTACAAGTTTTGGAGTCTATCCATTACGAACAATCATCATCACTCATAATTCAACAGTTTATCAATAGACACAAATCAGGTAACTCATTCAACAGTAATTTGAAAACCATGTGAACAACATAACGATACTTCTTTTGTCTTATTCATCACTTATGAAATTACATTCCTATAAATAATCTTGTAACGAAATCCTAAATTTAAGATGGCGTGGATAGCCATTGAAAAAGTCTTCAACAACTTAAAAACTAACTTTTATGTCTTTAAAGCTCATAACCATATAGAAGGCTCGAGAAGAGCCATGAAGTTTTAATAACAGAATTTTAAAGAACATAACTAAATCCTCGGTGCATCATCCCGATATTCAGGAGTAGATTCGCAGCATCTATTCTTTACCACACTTGAGGTATGTTTTGGTTCAACTTTTGCAACAACTGCTCGATGACCAACTATTTCCTACAAAAGCACTCAAGTCAACCCATTAAACCTACATTGATAAATTTTCTGAATTGATCAAAAGTAAGAAAGAAAGCATAATTTTCCTTAAAATAAGCAATTATTTCTCCTAAAGTTTAATAAATTGGCACAGGCTTAGGATTGAGTTGGTAGAAGTAAGTTTTTCAGATTTTATTATGATGAGGTTATTTTTACCTCATCACCATTCATGCTTTCATGAACCCATCCTTACATTATTTGCATGTTTCTTATTCTCCCTAAGTTGTACTTAAGGGGGGTGTTGGTGTAATTAAATATTTAATTACATTTTATTAAGTTTACTTAGGTCCTAATTAGGTTTTACCTTTAAGGTTTTGCACATTCCTTTATAAAAGCAAGTTATCTCATGTAATTCATTATTCTCAATAATATTATTTACACATCTTTTGCAAATTACTCTTGCATCTTTATTTTTTCTCCTTGTAGAAGGCTAATCTAGGTTTTGCAGGTGATCTTGGTTTTATGGAGTTTATTGGAAACTTTAACATATATGAAAATATAAGATAACAAGGAACATGTGAAATATAAATTATAAACATGGAACATAGAAGGAAACACAACTTGTAGGAAATCATAGGAACTACATAAGAAATAATAAAGATGAAAGGTGTTCTTGGTTGAATAAACAATGCATAAAGTAATATAGAATGTGAAATGAACATAGGAGATACACGACAAACATGATATAAAAAAGGCCAAAGTGTAAAGATAGATAAGAAATAAAAAATAAATGTAAAACAAGGGTTTTGTAGCAACTAGACCAGGTACCATTGCAAAACATTTTAAAGTAGAAATTCCAAAAGTGTTGATAATAGCGTCATTGCATATATTTGAAAATTAGTTCATGTATTGAATTGTGATCCATTTAAAATCACAAGCAATGCAACACGTTCATTAAATTCTTATAATATGTGATTCATAATAGTCTTAAAATTTTGTCTTAAGAAATAATAAAAGTATTTTCTTTTGGCTAAAAGGCCAAAGGCTTGAACTATTTCATTAATATATAATAAATAATAAAAGTGTTATTGTGACTATAATCATAACACAAGTTAAATACACTAAATCCAATCGATTTTAAACAATACTTAACTAGTTAAGCTATAATCCCAATGAAATTCTTGAAAACCATTAAATAAGGAATCCATTAAATATAAACAATAAGAAAAGAATAATGAAAACCTATTATAATGCCTTAAACCTCATCCCATTGGAGGATTGGTGTTGCATTGATGTGGAATTTTTATGCCTTGCATAACCATCCCATATTTTTCTTTGGTCAAAATGGGTCCCCCTTTCTTGTCTTGTTTTGTTTTTGGTCCTTGGGTCTTTTTCAACAAAGTTTGGAGTTGTTCTTTTTGTCCAACACTTTGTTTTTGTTCCCTTTGTTTCCTGTCAGAACCGGATCTGGAACTGAATCTAGACTTGAAACTCGTTTTAAGTTTCATTCTTTGACTCCTGCCCGATCCCGCTCCTGCTCGTCTCTTTGTTTGTTTCTTCGGTTTGTCTCATTTTGTTTTTGCGGGACTGGAACCAAAATGGATATTACGTTCGAAACTTATACAAAGTCCCAAACCTGGTTTCCATCCCGCCTCCATCTCCGCCTTTGTTGTTTTTTTTTTTTTTTTCACTTGGGATCGATACTGTTAACCTTGTTTCAATCTCGGTGTCTTCTTTTGGTTCTTTCTTTCCTTTTTCTTCATCATCGTCGGAACCGGAATCGGAACCAAACTCAATACTTGGTAAAAGTTCACTGACTGGTTTCCATTCCGCTTCCACTCCCACCTTTCTTGTTTTCCCTTCTACACTTTACTTGAGTTATGCGATGGCTTTATACTTGTTCTCGCCGTGATTTCGTGCCCGACCTACTGCATTTATTATGGACCCTTCACACACGTAGAATAGATTTTTAACCTTAATCAAGGTTAATTTACTGGTTATTATTATTTGTAGACATGGAAAATGTACAATTCAATCTGACACACTAAATCCTGATTTACTAACACCATTTCATCCTGAATCATCTCCTTTGCTAGTCATTTAATCAAATAATTTGTATTTGATTAAATTCATCACTCTTCATCTCTTAATTAAATAAATCAACTTTATCTAATTAAGTCATCATCTCCTGTTAATTAAATAAATCAATTTTATTTAATTATTTATGTAATCCCTCTTTAATTAAATAATTCATCTTATTTAATTAAATCCCTAAAGTCTTCCCATTAAATTGAATAAATTAAACCTTATTTGATTTAATCTAACATTATCCCTTTAGTTAAATAAATCAAAATCATTTATTTAATTAAACTCTTTCTTCTAAATTTTTGATTTAAATTAACTCACAAATTTAAGTCTAAATTGTCACATCTCCTAAATTCCTCATTAAATTAATTAAAATTTGATTAATTTAATCTTAATCTATGCCACATTCTCTAAAGAATGCAACTTGCACAATAAATCAATTAATTTGATTTATTAATTCATCTATTTTCCCTCACATGGCATAAAAGGGGAATATTCCCTCAAATTTGAATTCAAATTCAAATGGGCTTGGTCCTTCCAACAAGGCATTTAAGACCTCTTACATGTCTTTGTGCATTAAGCCAAGTGACATTAACTCCATTCCTCTTTCCCTCTCACATGTCACATTCAAATTTCAAATTTGAATCCAATGGCATTTATCATGCACATTGACCAAAATGTGCTCATTCCTCAACCATTCACATCTTGACAAGTGGCACTTGGCCATTGGATGTCGAATGATCCCACATTACTTATTTTCACTCTCTCTTCCATTTTGGAAATCTATGAATGAGAGACTCTTCCTCTCATTCTATCATCCACAATTTGAGTAAAATTACTAAACTCAAATCCATCTTCAAGCATATCCATTCTCATATGTTTTTATCAAGCTCTTAGCTAGGTTATGTAGAAATTCAACCAAGGTGGATCAAATCATCAAAACCTACAAAGGAGTTGGGAAAGGGCTAATTTCGACACATCAATTGGCACCAACTCCCCCATGGGATCAAGAGTTTGCATGGCTTAATTTAGGATTTTATTTATCTTTTATGTTCTTTTCTTCATTTTCCTATTTTAAGTTTTGTAAATGGATTTCATGGGGAATCCTTGTTTCTTGCTTGCATATGATCTAATATTGTGCTTGTTTTCCTTATTTGTGCAAGTATGAAATTGGGGTTCACATTACCAGTGTGAGCAGTAATAACGAACCAGAGCTAAGATAAAACAGAAAGGCATGATTTTGTTTAAAATCAGGAATTTGCGCGTGGATTCGCATCAGGAGCTAGTATGTTGGGTTGCATTTTGAGGTAGGGTTTCTTTTTCTCCTTTGTTTCCTTTGTTTTTTTTAATTCTTTTTGGTTGGTTCTTGTTTTATCATTCTTTGTGGGGTTCGTGGGTTTTTCTTCTTGAATCCCTTGTTGGTTTTCGCTTTATTTGTTTTCTTTTTGCTTTCGATTCATTTCTGTATTTCTATTTTGGTGTTGTCACTTCTTGTTGTTTTCTCTCAACGATTGTTTTCGCATTCCTTCGTGCCCGTACCATTGTGCCCTAGGTTTTGGGGTGTTTCTTTCAATCAATTTCATGGTTTTGTGGAGGTCTTCATTTTTATTTTTTTAGGTTTGCGTGTCGACTTGTTGAGTTCGAGTAAGTTTTTTTTGGATGCCCTAATTTCCTCAAGTCGACAATTTCAATAAACTAGGGTTTTTGCATGTCCTTGTTAATTTAGAATTATTCCCTAGTCATTTTTTTCCCTTAGTCTTATGGGGATAGGTTAGCACTATTATTTTAAGCCTTTTGGGCTTATCAAGTGACCACATCTAAATCATGTCTCATTGGCTAAACTTTGAACCTTCTAATAATGACGTCACATTTGACCTTAGTCAGAGTCGGATCCATGAATGGTTATATTCATAAACCTTATTTTCAATACATGTTAGATCCTGTTCCGAGCCCGCTTCTGATGAACTTTGGATTATCAAAATACCTCTTACTCCAGCAAAAGCGGAACCAGAATAGGATATGGATTTGGAATTTTCTCTTCTATCGAGTTCGGTCTCCATTCCGATTTCAGTCAAAATGACTCCATTCCCGATCCCGCTCTATAGTTTGTTCTGACCCTGTTCTTCATTCCGGTTCCGATCCTGACAGTGCTTTGAAGCCTTCTAGGTACACTCTTCTACTTAGTCCCGCTTCCCATGAGTGATTAACCTTACTAAGTATGAAGAAAATACATAAAGCACAGAGTGACATGGAAAGGTGAGTTCTCTAACATGGTTTCTATGCTTTCTATGGATCTAATGTTGGGTTTTGGTTGCAGGATTAAGAGATGTTAGGAGCATCTAGGGAGGGCTCTTAAAGAAGTCAACCAGTGGAGACTTTAAAGCAAGGAGTTAAGCCTTAAAAGATCAAGGTAGAAAAACTCCCTTATACTTTAAAATACAAGCATCAGGGTCCTAACATCACTGCTAGTAAGGTAGATTGTGCTTGGGAAGATATCACTGACACCAACCTCGACCCATTCCATTATGAGGAATTGTTCTTGGAAATGTTTTCTGAGGAAGTAACAGGGAGGACTCAAAGAATTGTTGAATCTGGTTTGGCGCATGTTACTATATTTCCTCTATCAATCCAGTGTCCAGAATTTATAATGACAGCAACCGAAGCCTACAATCCTGCTACTAGGAAATGTGTGGACTCATAGGGTAATGTTATTATTGATCTAACTCCACAAATGATCTAGTTCATGTTCAATGCGCCCACTCCATAGAATCCTAGGCAACTAATGAGGCGTAGGCCTTGAAAATATATAGTAACAATAAGGAGGCTAACATAACTCATTTGAACAAGAAATGGATGAGAGCTAAGAAGAAGTCTTTGGTTAAGCTTCCAGATCGATGTAAAAGGGTAGAATTTTAGGAGGTTGGGGACATCATAATGATGCAATTCCAGAGTATTTGGGAAAAGAGATGTTTTCAATTCAAGGAATGGATGTTTCCATTCATTCAAACTATCCTAGATGGCAGACAACAATTTGATTGGCCTATGATTGTGTCTGAATGAATACATAACCAAATGATTAGAGTGAGAGAAACCAAAAGTTTCTTCATGACCTCTTATGTAATTTATGCAGTAGCTAGAAGGGGCATCTTTCCTGGGTTAAATGCAGTAGGGATATTGGGGGAAGCTCAAGGACAAAATAAGGTGTGGAATCATTATGATCAACTCACCTTATAGACTTCCGAACTACATTATAGAAGGGTTAATGATGCATTTCTATATGTCATTATTAACCAGCTCATGGGAGATGCAGGATACAGATTGAGCCAGGAAGCTATGACATTCATTGGAGAGTGGGGACATTGGTTTATCCAATACCCCAAGTTTACTTATTTTAGATTGGATGGATTTGATGGTCACCCTCACCTACTCCCTAGATGCTGCAACAACAAGATTGTTTTGATGGAGTTCATCTATGAAGCCTTGGGGGTTAACTCCAAATTGGTTATAAAACATAAGACCGGTTATCATAAGTTCCCCATGAAGTTGGGTGAATATAGTTGTCCACACCTTGTGGGAGCCAAGGTAGTTTGCAATGAGTTGATGCACCTGAAGTTTGGCTTGTACACTGCTAGGAAGCATTGTGATCCTAAAAAGAAGATGAATGCTTTGATTGCTTCCGTTTTTGACAAACACTTCAATCTATTGGAGAACTTTTGGGGGGATCTTCAAGATGATTATGACCTAAGGAAAATAAACTATGAAAGGTCGCCTATCCCACTCATGGTGGAGTATGGGGTGAAGGTAGGCATTCCTAAAACATTTTTAGATGATGGGGTGACATTGGATCCCCAATATGATGCACAAAATATAGGCACCAAAGACTTCGATCCTATGGATTGGAGTGCGGAAGAGTCCATAGATATCAAACAGATAGCAAGGCCGGTATTGGATAGAAGCATCCAATGGGTTGTGCTGAGAACCAAGGAACCTGAGACTCAAACTTCCAAGAAGAGGAAAGGTGCAAGTATCACTAAAGGGTACAAGAGGACTAAAATAAGAATGCCTCCTAAGGAGCCCTTGGAGTTCTTCCCTCTTGATATAGAAGAATTTGAACTTGAAGTTCTTGCTCAAGATCTACCTAAAGCACATGAAGAGGAAATCCCAACAGGACCTAGGGCCTCAACATCAGTTGTAGCTGAGCCATCTACTCAACCCTCTCTTACAGAGTACCCAACTGAAGAAATGCATAGAGGAATTCTTCACAAGGAAGCTAAATCCTTGAAAGGAAAGGAGCCCAAAGTTGAAATTCATGATATAGAAACAAATTCTAAAAATACTCTTTCTGATAAAGAAGTACATATGGAGGTGCCTCTTGATGAAATCGAGGATGCATAAACCAAACATTTTTTGACAGAAGAAGACCAATGGAAATTATTTGAGAAGGTTAAGAGAGAATCAGACGGAAAAGCACAAGCTGAAGCATTAGCCAAATAGAAGGAGATGGAGGCAAAGTTACAAATTGATGTACTAATTACACAACAACAATTGGAAGCCAAATCCAAAGCTGATGAGTTGGCTAAGCAACAACAACAAAAGAAGCAAGAACTCAAAACAAAGGAGGATAATGACAAGTTGACAATGTTGCAAAAGATCCATGATCTTGAAGAAGAAAAGGCTAGAAAAAGAAGAGAAAAGGAAGCCCTTGAGGCTAAATTAAGGATCATTGAAGAATCATATAGGAAAAAGGAAAAAGAAGAACGCTTATTAAATGAAAAAGATGTTGAAGAGCTTGCCAAGCATGAACAAAAGGAAAAGGAGGTATGGTATAAGCCCAAAGACTTGGAAAGGAAAAGAAACCAATTGCTTGAAGAAACGAGGTTAGAGGAAGAACATTTGAAGAAGGAATTAGAAGATAAAAGGATGTAGGAGCAGAAGGATAAGGAAGAGGCTAAGAGGGTTGCACAAGAGGAAGCACAGAAGGAACAACAAAATCTGTAAGAAGTTAATTCTTAGCCCAAGGTTACCATGTTACAACCATTATCTTCTGCCACTGTTTATTCTTCCTCAGCACAAGTGGTCACTACTCCCAATGCTCTTGATTTGGAAAATAAACAAATAGCTCAACCTCAGCTTCTCAACTGGGATGAGATGATGAAGGAAATAGAGAAGGAGAGACCCAAGAAAAGGGCTAGGGTTTTGCATTCTACCAAACTCACAGATGCAAGGGAGATCATTGTTGGATGTGCAATCTAGGTGGTGGATAAGGACAAGGAAGATATGTAGGTAATTGATTACCAATTAGGCACGGTCAACCTAGGGAGACCTACAAGGAATCAACAAATTAATCTTATTGATATTGTAGCCTCCTCCACTAAGTCTAGGATGATTAAAGATAAGCAAAAGAAGGATGAACTTAAAGCTCAATTGGATCAGTTACATAAGTTCTTGAAGGATGTCTCCACCCCAGTGTCTTAACAAGTTGGTTCTCTTGAAACCCCAGTCCTACTTAGTAAAAAGGATGTTGATAATTTGATTGAGATGAGAAATAAAGTGAAAATGATGGATAGATGGATTGACAAGCTCAATCAGGAGTCTAGTGAGGTGCTAGTTGACAGTTTTGAAATCCATAAAGCAACACTTGAATTGGTAGAAGAAATGAGTCATCATGCTGAAGTCCTAGGAAATCAAGAGGAAGAATATAGGGGATATGTCAAGAAGTTGAAAGACAAGCAAAATACCAGTGTCAACTCTTCTAGAGTAGTCAATCCTTGAAGAGGATAATGCAGATTTCCTTGAGAAGACTGCTAATATAATCCAGTTCATATCCAATTTCATCTATAAGCATAAGGATGAAGTTCAAGATGCTTGCAAAGACTGAAACGAGAAAATTGATGAACTAGAAGTTGTAGTGGCTGTTATAGTCAATGTGGATATTCTGGTTAAAGAGAGTATTCCTTTAGATAAGTTAAAAGGGAAATGGAATGATAAATTTCAGGAATCAATGCATAAGGAAGATGATGGAGGAGATTTGTTGTTAGATAGATTGATGGATATTAAAGAAGAAATAAAAGCTACCAAGACGAAATTAAGAAAATTGAAAGATATGCAGGAATTTGCCTCAGCAGAGTTAAAGAGAATCAAATTTGAAGACAGTTGGGTAGATGGACCTGATGTGGACGTCCTTCAACAAGTGTTCTCCAATTATGATGAGTATCTCATTGAGCATCAAGCGCAGGAGTAAGCTGGCAATAGAGCTTTCTTTCTTTGATATTCAACTTTCTCTTCTCTCCTATTTTGTAGGGTTTAATATGGGATGAATTAAAGGTTCCCATCAGCCAGTTCTATCTTCTTCCTTGGGCGTCATATTTTGGACATTAGATCACCTTTTAGAACTAAAACTACTTCAGTTTCTTCTTCAGTTTCAATTCCTTGATTTGTGGATCTAAGTTAGTCATTTGGAGAGACTTATGCATTTTATGTCTATATGTACTTTTGAGCTCCATGATGTAAAGGTCAGCTGATTGAAGAAGGATTAGCCACCTGATATGATAGCAGATAGAAAATATAGTCTTAGATCTTTTCATAATTGTATGCAAGATACTTTAAAATTTTGAAATTGAAATCAGATACCTGTTTACAGTCTTATGTTGTTTCTCATGTTATTTGTGGAAAGTGGATCTCTTTGATAAGGTTAATGAATCATAATCCATCTATATGCCAGTGAGTTTGATATGTGTAAATTTTTTCTATTTGATGCAAATCAATAAGGGAAACTAGATCTTAAGATTACTTCATTGAATTATCTATGGATGGAATTATTACATGTTTGTTGATCTGTGTTTTTAAGCAATGAGTGAATAATTATCCCGAATCTTTAAAATATGTTAGTGAATGGTTATGGTAATTGAATTGTGCACCATAAATTCATGTAATGGTGTAGGTTATTCTATGGATTACATCATGTTCTGGTTTTTGGTCTGTTAAAGGAAAGGCTCATTGTGGGAATGCATGTCTGGATGTTGAGTAGTTTTGTTCATATTTTACTGTTGTATTCCTTGATCTATCCTTTTCTATTTATTTAAATCCCCCCATTAAACTTAGATTGATGAGTCTGATACAGTTTGTGTTCTTTATTACTAGTAAAGGCCCCTTGAATATTACACTTACATTGGCCATTGAGTAACATCAACATAGTTGAGAACCAACTACCAGGACCTTGGAAGTTAGATTACTACATGTCTTCTTTCTTTTTTAGGAGAAATAGGGTAGAGATATTCTATTTTATGTTGTGTTATTTTGACCATCAACATATCTGCCGCTAGAAAGAGGCCCTGAAGGAACAAGTTGGCTCAAATTGGGTCATTCTCACTGGAAAATTATGGAAAGATTCTTAGATCTGCAACAAACCCCGAACCATTAGTAGAACTCCAAACCCCGGTTAGATACAGACCCCAAGCTCGTAGAGTTTTGATCCCACCATTGTCACCACCACTTACTCTAGCTGGATTTTTGGCCAACCCATCTTTTCCACCCCAACAACTAAATCCACCTACTCCACCACTGCCCGTTCAACCAGTACCACCACCAATGGATTTCTTTGTGAATAACCCCTCTCCACTGTGGACTATTCCTAGTGGTATTCATGATCTCCCCAAAAATCCAAAAAGGTTTTGTCCCAAGAACATGCATGGAGAATCAAGGAGTGTCGAGTAACATATACAAACATTCAAGGATGCATGTACTCGTGCTCAAGTAGCTCACCAGGATGTTATATGTAGGTTGTTCCCCTATTGTTTGGGAGACATGGCATATAACTGGTATCTAAATCTGCCCTAGAGTTGGACAGATTTAGAAAATGACTTTATTAATCAGTTTAGGGTCTATGTAGACCCTGCCATTCTCTATCATCAATTTTCTACCATAAGAAAGGATCCTCATGAACCATTTCCATTATTCAACATGAGGTTCAAGAGAATGTACCGCAGGTGACAAGATCCTTACTTAGTCGCTGAAAATATTGCCATTTTGGCATACTTAAGGGTTGTAGACCCCTTAATTGGTTTATTTTTGCAGAGGACTTATAATGCGGCTTACATTGACTCTTTGTCAAAAGTTTATCACCTAGCCATCAAATTGCAACAGTAGATAAGTTTGTAATCTGGAAGTTTAGGAGGAGTTCTACCCCCCATGGGATACCAAATGACTAATCCACCTTTATTCAACACCGTCCCAAGGATGTCTTACTCCCAATATGGACCTATTTCTGAGTTACAAACCTCACCTCCCTTACCTTTCTTCACCAATGGTGGTCAGTATCCTTCCCAACAATCTCAAAATTACCAGCACCAAGGGGGAGGGCCAAATCCTGTTCATTCCCCATCTGTAGGGAAGGCTGTGCAAAATGAACTAACTGTTCAACTCACTAATGAGGTGGAAACTCTAAAAAAAACTCTATCACAAATGTCCAATGATATGGCACAACTTAGACATAACCCCCCTCAGAACCAAAATAAGAATTACCAAAATCAGGGAGGTTATAACAACTAGGGTAGTTACTCTAATCTGAATTCAAATCAGAACACCAATAGGAACTTCCAGAACCAAAATTCCTCTAACCAAAACTACCAAAATTAGAATAGAGGATACAATCAGAGGTTGAACAACAATAGGTAGTGGAACATTGGACCCAACAATGAGGGAGTTCCCCATAATTATCAGTCTGGTGAAGATAAACCACACACTGCAAATGTTGCAAATCTCAATTTCATGACTAATTGGTGTAGACTACACGATACTACATCAAATTCTGAGGTCAATTGCCTGGAGATGGAAAAAATGGTGAAGATTGCACAAGCTGACTCCGACCTTCCACAAGGAAATTCCAATCAAGATGGTGGGTTAGTAAGCACTGCTATGACCTATGAGACCATTGAGGAGCAATATCAGTTTCCCATGCAGGGAGAAAATGAACCAGAAGAGGATGTATATGATGCCCAAGCCTTTTAATCTCAAGGTGGTCATTTCTTGAGAAATCAAAATAAGGGCCCATTTACTAAATTTGCACCTCCCAACAACATGGTCTCACCTAATCATAATGCAAATAACAATCCACCATCCCCAAAAGGGCCATCTGACTCTCATAAAAAGGGTAACCCACCTACCTTTCCTAGGTATCAAGTGAGGAATGATTCAGAGTTTGATTTCATTACAGAGCTGCAAAAACAAAAGACTTCATTGTCATTCTTTGACATTATGAAGTGGTGTCTGACCCAATGGGAAGTTGTGTTGAATGCCCTGGAAGAGACAGATCATTCAAAAGGAAAAGGTAAAGTGAATCTAGCAAACAAGACAAATGCAACCGTCTATAAAGGTAAGACTAGTACCCCACCTTTCCTTTCGAGTTTAAGAATCTTTGGAAAGAATCTACACAATAGTCTGCTGGACTCCAGAGCATCGGGTAATGTTATGCCCTTTTCCATTTGCAAGAAGCTAGGATTAAGTCCTACCCAGACTAATAAGAAGGTGATTCAATTGGACAAAACCGAGGTTAATGTGGTAGGAGAACCGAAGAATATGCATGTACAGGTTGGATTGGATCCAAGGATCCAAACTTACATAGATATCCAAGTGGCTGATATCCCAGAAACATATGGTATGCTCCTGAGTCAGGAGCTAATGAAGAGAATTGGGGGATATTTGTCTTTGGATTTCTCTCACATGTGGCTGCCCTAGAAAGGCATAACAACACATATCAGAATTGAGAGTGAGCCTAGGCTCAAATACATGATTACTGAATATGATTCTCCCAATGAAGTAGCATACTTTGAGACTGAGATAGGAGTTTATAAGAAGGAGGCGATCATGACCTTCTCAATACTCAATCCCGATGATGTAATGCCTCTAGAACAAAATGACCCAATGATATTGGTCAACCAACAAGTTCTAATAAAAAAAATTCAACAAGATAGGTTAGTATTGGGAGAAGAGACTGATTTGTGTAGTTTGTTGCTTCCTAATTGGTGTAGGATACATTATCAGAATCATTTTGAGTTGACATGTCAACCCTGCATAGATATCTTAAACCATATCTGTCAACCTCAACTGATTTGTCAAGACCAACCTCAAGCACCCACCAATAAATTTCCATTTGAAGCACAGGATGCCACTATCCTCACTAGAACTAGTCTCTCTTGAGGGGAAGATCCTTCCCAATTTGAGCAGACCTGGGCTTTATGCTCAGAAGTCCAAGAAAAGATTGAGGTATCTCAATTTTTCTCTGCAACACCCACGCCAGATACCCTTCCAATGCGTAAGGTATTGATAAAAAATGAATTTGATTCCGATATAATCCAAGGAAATGTTCAGGAAGTAATTCCTGAACAGGTTTTGAATATAGGTAAAACTTCTAGTGAATCCTACCCCCAGTCACCTTCAACTCTTGATGGAAAACAATAGTTCGAGCCGCCACACATCTCAAGCAAGTCATCCTCTGTCATCCCAAAAAAGAAAGAACTCCCAGCTAAAGATCAATTATGGAGTCTTAAATTTGATGGCTCTAAATCCAAAGTAGGAAGTGGAGCAGGGATTGAACTAACCAACCCGAAAGGGAAGACTTACTTTGCATCTTACAGGTTGTAGTTTGGCTACACAAAAAATGTGGCTGAATATGAAGCGCTTGCTCATAGACTTATATTTTCCCATCAAAAGAAGGTCATCGCTCTCATGGTTATGGGGTATTATGAAGTTATTGTAAAATAGGTCCGTAGCTAGTATACTTGCCACAACAAAAGATTGGTTGCATACAAAAATAGAATTTGGAATTTGATTGAGGACTTTGACGCCTTTGGGATCACTCTAATTTCTAGAGAAAGCAATTAGATTGTGGATGCCCTTTCCATTACTGCTAGCACCTTGGAGCCTATGCAAGACTCCAAGTTAAAAAGGTTTTCGGTTGAACTAGTCTCAGCCCCAACTGTCCTGGATAATGTCCATAATTTTTAGGTATTCGATGATGACCAACATATACTTGCCTTCTTGGAAAGTTCAAATGTCTTCAAAGGATAGATAATTGATGAATCTGAAAGAGATCAGGGAGATTGGGATCCTAAGAATTGTGACACAAAAGGGATACTGGAGTTGAAAAGCAACAGTATTCCAAAAGGGATGGTTGCTTTAGAGAGAATATTTGACACTGACCCACGAGCTCGTCAAAGGGTGCCCATGGAAAGTGATGGAGGGAAGTATGAATTTGTTAATCTGACTCACTTAAGTCCCAAAAGGAATGTTCTCATAGGTAAGACTTGTTTTGAAGAAATTAAGGGGAAGATAGTTAAAGTTTTGGAAGAGAAAATTGTAGCCATTGTTTGGGGGTATGAAGACTTAAAGACGTTTGACACTTCGATGATCACACATACCATACCTGTTAAGCCAAAAGCCAAGCCCTTTCATCAAAAGCAACACTCGGTCAATGCTTTGATTGAGCCCCTGATTCAGAAGGAGGTGCAAAAGCTGTTGCCTGCAAGAATAATCTTCCCAATCAAACATTCTACTTGGGTGGAAAATTTAGTTCCTGTGCGCAAGAAAAGTGGTGAAATCAGGTTATGCGTTGACTTCAAGAACTTAAATAAGTCCTCTGAGAAGGATAATTACCCACTGCCTTCTCTTGATGAGGTATTACAAACAATCAATGGGTCCCAAACGATGTCATTTTTGGATGGCTATTTTGGGTATAATCAGGTGCTTGTCAATCATGAGGACAAAATGAAAACTGCCTTCACCACCAAGTGGGGCACATTTTCCTATCGGAGGATGTCGTTCGACCTTATCAATGTTGGAGCTATGTTTCAGTGTGCAATGGACATAGCATTCAAGGATTTAATAGGTAAGTGTATCATTATTTATGTGGATGACTTAACTATTTTCTCCAAGAACAAAGAGGACCATGCTGCAGATTTGGAAAAAGTCCTCAAAAAGTGTATAAGCTATGGTGTCTCCCTTAATCCAAAAAAGTATGTGTTTGGAGTATCTAAAGGGAAACTCTTAGGCCATATAATATCAGAAGATGGGATATCCATATACCTTGATAGAGTAGAGGCCATCTTAAAGCTGACAATGCCAGGAAGCAAAAAAGAGATGAGATCCTTCTCCAGAAGGATTAATTTTGTGAGAAAATTTATAACAGGGTTTACAAAAATTGTCAAACCTCTTAATGAAATGATGAGGAAGATGCAAAAATTGAATGGATAAATGAGGCTAAATCTACTTTCTCGTAGATTAAACAATCAATATTGAAGGCACCAGTTTTGACTAGCCCAAATTACGTAAAGCCCTTCTATATCTATTCTTTTGCATTTGACCATTCATGTGCAGTTGTTTTAACACAAGGAGGAGGTGAGGGAGAGGAAAGGCCTATTGCCTTTATGAGCTCCCCATTAAAAATGTAGAAGTCAGGTACCCACCCCTTGAGAAGTAGGCCTTTACATTGGTCCGAGCAGTAAAAAACTCAGGCATTACATTCTTCGGAGTCAGGTTATCACTGTAGTTCCTGATCCGACCATAAAGTCCCTCTTGATGCAAAGCGATTTGGGGGGGAGAAGAGGGAAATGGATGGCTATTTTACAAAAATTTGATTTAGAGATCCATCCAATGAAGCTCGTATGAGTACAGGGCTTATCAAAGGCTATGGTGGACGTTGACAAGAGTATCACTTGCCAGCAATACATGGTACAAACGTTCACTAAGGATCCTTGGTACACATATTTGATCTTCTTCCTCAACAAAAGATGGCCAAAGGGGATGAATGCTACTCAGAGGAGAGTATCGAGGATGAAGAGTGCTCATTATATGCTCAAAGAGGGATCTATATACAAAATAAATTTTCAAGGAATGTACTTGCACTGTTTGGATCAACAAGAAGCCAAACACACCATTGCCGAGTTTCATGGAAAACATGGTACATGACATGGATCTGTAGATGCTTTGGCCCATAAAATTCTTAGATCAGGCTATTAATGGTCTTACGTATTTCAGGATGCACACCAACATGTCAGGACATGTCATGTATGCCAGACCTCTACACCCAGGGAAAGAAATCCAACAATGCCTTTGCAACCAGTGTATGAGGTAAGACCATTCGCTCAATGGGCACACTATTTTGTAGGTGTCATTAATCCAAACTCCTCTGCAAGTCATAAGTTCATCCTGACTGCAACTGACTACTGCACACGCTGGATAAAGGCTCAACCCTACAAAAATAGCACCATAGATGTGGTTATCAATTTTTTGACTGAAAACATCACCACTAGGTTTGGAGTACCATTCACCTTGGTATGTGATAATGGCCCTGCTTTCTCTTCAGCTGAATTCATTCAATGGGATTATGAACAGAAAATTATTCTAAAATATTCTTCTAATTACTACCCTCAGGGAAATGGAGTAGCTGAATATACCAACAAGAATCTCTTGGAAGTAATTAGAAAATTGTTGGAAAACAATCCCAGGGACTGGTACACTCAGTTGAGATTTGCCTTATTGGCAGATCGAACTCGAATGAAAGCCACCCCAAGAAATTCACCATTTAAGTTGGTCTACGGCCAAGACCTAGTCTTCCCAATCCATTTGCAAATACCTATCCTCAAGTTTATGTAGGAATTCTATACAAAGGATGATTGGATCGAGGTTAGACTAACCAATTTTTTAAATATGGAAGAACAAAGAGACACTAATTTATAGCAGTTCTCTAAACATCAAGTTGTCATCAAACGCTGGTTTGACAAGAGGGCCAAGGTAAAGGCCTTTAGGATATCAAATCTTGTTTTACTATGGGTTAAAGCTAAGGAGAGAAAGGGGGACCACTAGAAGTTTGATAGACTCTGGTTGGGTCCATATCAAATAGCTGAGATACTAGGCGAGAATGATTTTCGATTGAGTGCTTTGACGGGAGAACCTATTCCATTACCCGTTAATGGTCAGTTTCTTAAACATTACTTTGGCTCATAAAGGTCTAATTTTCTAAAATGTTTGTACTATATGCACTATATGTAATTAGTTGTTGTTCTTTTCGATGTTTGTTTCTTTTCTTTGATTGCTTTTGTTGTTTTTGTTTGGGTCTTGTTCATTGGGGACTTTCATTTCTATCCATTCCCAAACCAAGGGGTTGTTATTCAGAGTATGTTGTAGGCACTAGGAGAGAACTTGATTTAGGTATTTTCAAGTAACATTTGTTGAAAGATTTCGTTCTAAGCTGATGCATTATGACCATTTTTAGCATTGGTTTGAAAAGCTATTAAGAATAAGTTACAAGGTAAATAATCTCATGAATTATGATTAAAGTCTGTCACAAAATAGATAAACATCTACGTAAGTAAAATGTCTATTTATCTCAGAGTAGTTGTATCTTTGATTCAAGTGAAAAATCTGATTCCCAAGACTATCATGAGATTCATTGTAGTTCTCAACCCACATTTCAGGTCAAGTATATCTGAGTATTGAGGAAAGTCAAAATAAAGAATTTCCATCAATGAAGTATAAAAAAAAAAAAAGAGAAAAGAAGGGAAAGGCAAATTCAATACAAAATGGGTCAATCAGGTATCTCTATCGGGGCTATGGACACTTGTATGGAAATAGAGCAATACTTTGAGAGAACTAGATGTATCTTCTTAAGAGCTATGGATGCTTTTCTGGCAACAGAGCAATGCCCAAGATTTCATTGCACGACAGTTGAAGGACTCAAACTATGTAGCTTGGATTGTAGGTATAGTTGTTCAAGGGGTGGAGAAATATTTTATAAAGAAAGATGCATCAACATGCACACACCTAGATTCAAAATAATTCATGAGGACATACATTTGAGATTCCAACTCAATCTTGTTCTACATATCTTATCTTATTGAAGTTAACATGTTTCATAGACCACAGGTTTTGGGTGACTGAATTCTTCAATATCTTGAAAATGGATAAACAATTTTCTTAGTCGAGTCGCCATTTGTTATTCCTTCAATAACCACCCTATATTTCTCATTGGTCAAAATGGGTCCCCCTTTCTTGTCTTGTTTTGTTTTTGGTCCTTGGGTCTTTTTCAACAAAGTTTGGAGTTCTTTTTGTCCAACCCTTTGTTTGTGTTCCCTTTGTTCTGTCGGAATTGGATCTAGAACTGAATCTAGACTCAAAACTCATTTTAAGTTTCATTCTCTAACTCCTTCCTGTTCTTGCTCCTGCTCGTCTCTTTGTTTTTTTATTTAGTCTGTCTCATTTTATTTTTGCGGGACCGGAACCAGAATGGATATTACATTCGAGACTTATACAAAGTCCCAAACTTGGTTTCCATCCCGCCTCCATCTCTGCTTTTGTTGTTTGTTTGTTTTGACTTGGGATTGATATTGTTAACCTTGTTTCAATCTCGGTGTCTTCTTTTGGTTATTTCTTTCCTTTTTCTTCATCATCATCGGAACCGGAACCGGATCCAGAACCAAACTCAAAACTTGGTAAAAGTTCACCGACTGGTTTCCATTCTGCCTTCACTTTCACTCTTGCCTTTCTTTTTTTCCCTTCTGAACTTTACTTCAGTTATGCGATGGCTTTGTGCTTATTCTCGTCATGATTTTGCGCCCGACCTACTACATTTATGGCATTTATTATAGACCCTTCACACATGTAAAATCAATTTTTAACCTTAATCAAGGTTAATTTACTGCTTATTATTACGAGTGTGAGCAGTAATAACAAACCAAAGCTGAGATAGAATAGAGAGGCACGATTTTGTTGAAGATTGATAATTTGCACGCAGATTCGCATCAAGAGCTAGTGTATTGGGTTGTATTTCGAGGTAGGGTTTCTTTTTCTCCTTTGTTTCCTTTGTTTTGTTTTATTCTTTTTGGTTGGTTCTTGTTTTATCGTTCTTTGCGGGGTTCATGGGTTTTTCTTCTCGAATCCCTTGCTGGTTTTCGCTTTATTTATTTTCTTTTCGCTTTCAGTTCATTTTTGTGTTTCTATATTGGTGTTGTCACTTCTTGTTATTTTCTCTCAACGGTTGTTTTCACGTTCCTTCGCGCCTATACCATTGTGCCCGAGGTTTTGGGGTGTTTCTTTCAATCAGTTTCATGCTTTTGTGTAGGTCTTCATTTATTTCTTTTTAGGTTTGCGTGTCGACTCGTTCAATTCGAGTAGGTTTTTTTTGGATGCCCTAATTTCCTCAAGTCGATGATTTCAATAAACTAGGGTTTTTATGCATATGTGTTAATTTAGAATTATGCCCTAGTCGTTGTTTTCCCTCAGTCATATGGGGCTAGGTTAGCACTATTATTTTAAGCCTTTTGGGCTTATCAAGTGACCACGTTTAAATCATGTGTCATTGGATGAACTTTGAACCTTCTAATAATGACGTCACATTTGACCTTAGTCGAAGTTGGATCCAGGAATGGTTATATTCATAAACCTTATTTACAATACATGTCAGATCTGTTCCGAGCCTACTTTCGATGAACTTTGGATTATCAAAATACCTCTTACTCCAACAAAAGCAGAACTGGAACGGGATATGAATTTGGAATTTTCTCTTGTATTGAGTTTGGTCTCCATTCTGGTTCTGGTCCCGATGATCATTCTAACTCCGTTCCCGATCCTGCTCTATAGTTTGTTCTAACCTCGGTCTCCATTCTGGTTTCAGTCCCAATAGTGCTTTGAAGCCTTCTAGGGACACTCTTCTACTTAGTCCCACTTCCCATTAGTGATTAACCTTACTAAGTATGAAGAAAATGCATAAAGCATAGAGTGACATGGAAATTTGAGTTCTCTAACATGGTTGCTATGATTTTGATGGATCTAATGTTGGGTTTTGGTTGCAAGATTAAGAGATGTTAAGAGCATCTAGGGAGGCCTCTCAAAGAAATCAACTGACAGAGACTTCAAAGCAAGGAGTTAAACCTAAAAATATCAAGGCAGAGCAACTCCCTGAAACTTTAAAATACAAGCATCAGGGTTCTACCATCACTGCTAGTAAGGTGGATTCTGATTGGATGGATATCACTGACACCTACCTGGGCCCATTCCATTATGAGGAATTATTCTTGGAAACGTTTGTTGAGGAGGTAACAGGGAGGACTCAAAGAATTGTTGAATATGGTTTGGCACATGTTACTATATTTCCTCTATTACTCTAGTGTCTAGAATTGATAATGACAGCAGTCGGAGCCTACAATCCTGCTACTAGGCAATGTGTGGACTCACAAGGTCATGTTATTATTGATCTAACTACACATATGATCTAGTTCATGTTCAATGCACCCAATCCATAGAATCCTAGGCAACTCAATGAGGCACAGGCCTTGAAAACATATAGTAACAATAAGGAGGCTAACATAACTCATTTGAACAAGAAATGGATTAGAGTTGAGAATAAGTCTCTGGTTAAGCTTCCAGATCATCCTAAAAGGGTAGAATTTTACAAGGAGATCAGGGACACCATAATGATGCTATCTAGAGTATTTGGGAAAAGAGATGCCTTTCAATTCAAGGAATGGATGTTTCCATTCATTCAGAATATCCTAGATGGTAGACAATAATTTGATTGGCCTATGATTGTGTCTAAATGCATACATAACCAAATGATTAGAGTGAGAGAAAACAAAAGTTTCTTCATGACCTCTTATGTAGTTTATGTAGCAGCTAGAAGGGGCATCTTTCCTAGGTTAAATACAATAGGGATATGGGAAGCTCAAGGATAGAATAAGGTGTGGAATCATTATGATCAGCTCACCTTATAGACTTTTGAACTACATTACAAAAGGGTTAATGATGCATTTCTATATGTCATTATTAACTAGCTCATGGGAGATGCAGGATACAAATTGAGCCAAGAAGCCATGGCATTCATTGCAGAGTGGGGACATTGGTTTATCCAATACCCCAAGTTTATTTATTTTAGACTGGCTGAATTTGATGGTTACCCTCACCTACTCCCTAGATGTTGCAACAACAGGATTGTTTTGATGGAGTTCATTTATCAAGCCTTGGGGGTTAACTCCAAATTTGGTATAAAATATAAGACTAGTTGTCATAAGTTCCCCATGAAGTTGGGTGAATATAGTTGTCCACACCTTGTGGGAGCCAAGGTAGTTTGCAATGAATTGATGTACCTGAAGTTAGGCTTGTACACTGCTAGGAAGCATTGTGATCCTAAAAAGAAGATGAATGCTTTGCTTGCTTTTGTTTTTGAAAAATACTTCAATCTGTTGGAGGACTTTTAGGGGGATCTTCAAGATGATTATGACCTAAGGAAAATAAACTATGAAAGGTTGCCTATCCCACTCATGGTGGAGTATGGGGTGAAGGTAGACATTCCTGAAACATTGTCAGATGATGGGGTGACTTTGGATCCCCAATATGATGCACAAAATATAGGCACTAAAGACTTGGATCCTGTGGATTGGAGTGTAAAAGAGTCCATAGATATCAAACAAATAGCAAGGCCGATATTGGATAGAAGCATCCAATGGGTTGTGCTGAGAACCAAGGAACCTGAGACTCAAAATTCCAAGAAGAGGAAAGGTGCAGGTACCACTGAAGGGTACAAGAGGACTAAAAGAAGAATGCCTCCTAAGGAGCCCTAGGAGTTCTTCCCTCCTGATATAGAAGAATTTGAACTTGAAGTTCCTGCTCAAGATCTACTTGAAGCACATGACGAGGAAATCCCAACAGGAACTGGGGCCTGAACATCAGTTGTAGGTGAGCCATCTACTCGACCCTCTCTTACCAAGCAGCCAACTGAAGAAATGCCTATAGGAATTCTTCACAAGGAAGTTGAATCCTTGAAAGGAAAGGAGCTCGAAGTTGAAATTCATGATATAGAAACAAATTCTAAAAATACTCTTTCTGATAAAGAAGCACATATGGAGGTGCCTCTTGATGAAACTGAGGATGCAGAAATTGAACATGTTTTGATAGAAGAAGACCAATGGAAATTGTTTGAGGAGGCTAAGAAAGAATAAGACGCAAAATCACAAGCTAAAGCATTAGCCAAACAAAAGGAGGCGGAGGCAAAGTTACAAATTGATGCACTGCTTAAACAACAACAATTGGAAGCCAAATCCAAAGTTGATGAGTTGGCTAAGTAACAACAACAAAAGGAGAAAGAACTCTAAATGAAGGAGGAGAATGACAAGTTGACAATGCTGCAAAATATCCATGATCTTGAAGAAGAAAAGGCTAGACAAAGAAGAGAAAAGGAAGCCCTTGAGGATAAATTTAAGATCATTGAAGAATCATATAGGAAAAAGGAAGAAGAAGAATGCTTATTAAAGGAAAAATAGGCTGAAGAGTTTGCCAAGCATGAACAAAAGGAAAAGGAGGTATGGGGTACGCTCAAGGACTTGGAAAGGTAGAGAGACCAATTGCTTGAAGAAAAAAGGTTAGAGGAAGAACGTTTGAAGAAGGAATTAGAAGATAAAAGGTTGCAGGAGGATAAGGTTAAGGAAGAGGCTGAGAGTGTTGCACAGGAGGAAGCACAAAAGGAACAACAAAATCTGTAAGAAGTTAATTCTTAGCCCAAGATTACCATGTTACAACCATTATCTTCTGCCACTGTTTATTCTTCCTCAGCACAAGTGGTCACTACTCCCAATGCTCGTACATGGTTGAAACTTGATTTGGAAAATAAACAAATAGCTCAACCTCAGCCTCTCAACTGGGATGAGATGATGAAGGAAATAGAGAAGGAGAGACCCAAGAAAAGGGCTAGGGTTTTGCATTCTACCAAACCCACAAATGCAGGGGAGATCATTATTGAATGTGCAATCCTCGTGGTGGATAAGGACAAGGAAGACATGTAGGTAATTGATTACCAATTAGGCATGGTCAACCTAGGGAGACCTACAAGGAATCAACAAATGAATCTTATTGATATTGTAGCCTCCTCCACTAAGTCTAGGATGATTAAAGATAAGTAAAAGAAGGATGAACTTAAAGCTCAATTGGATCAACTACTTAAGTTCTTGAAGGATGTCTCCACCCCAATGTCTCAACAAGTTGCTGCTCCTGAAACCTCGGTCCTACTTAGTAAAAAGGATGTTGATAATTTGATTGAGATGAGGAATAAAGTGAAAATGATGGATAGATGGATTAACAAGCTCAATTAGGAGGCTGGTGAGGTTCTAGTTGATAGTTTTTAAATCCATGAAGCAACACTTGAATTGGTAGAAGAAATTAGTCATCATGCTGAAGTCCTAGGAAAATAGGAGGAAGAATACAGGGGATATGTCAAGAAGTTGAAGGACATAAGAAAAATACCAATGTCAACTCTCCTAGAGTAGTCAATCCTTGAAGAGGATAATGCATATTTCCTTGAGAAGACTGATAATATAATCTGGTTCAGATCCAAATTCATCTATAAGCATAAGGATGAAGTTCAAGATGCTTGCAAAGACATAAATGAGAAAATTGATGAATTAGAAGCTGTAGTGGCTATTATAGTCAATGTGGATATTCCGGTTAAATAGGGTATTCCTTTAGATAAATTAGAAGGGAAATGGAATGATAAATTTCAGGAAGCAATGCATAAGGAAGATGATGGAGGAGATTTGTTGTTGGATAGATTGATGGATATTAAAGAAGAAATAAAAGTTGCCAGGAGGGAATTAAGCAAATTGAAAGATATGCAGGAATTTGCCTCAGCAAAGTTAAAGAGAATCAAATTTGAAGACAGTTGGGTAGATGGACCTGATGTGGACATCCTTCAACAAGTGTTCTCCAATTATGATGAGTATCTCATTAAGCATCAAGCGTAGGAGTAAGCTGGCAGTAGAGCTTTATTTGTTTGATATGCAACTTCCTCTTCTCTCCTATTTTGTAGGGTTTAATATGGGATGAATTAAAAGTTCCCATCAGCCAGTTCTATCTTCTTCTTTGGTTGTCATATTTTGGACAGCAGATCACCTTTGAGAACTAAAACTAGTTCAGTTTCTTCTTCAGTTCTGATTCCTTGATTTGTGGATCTAAGTTTGTAATTGGGAGAAACTTATGCATTGTATGTCTATATGTACTTTTGAGCTCCATGATGTAAAGGTCAGCTGATTGAAGAAGGATTAGCCACCTGATACGATAGCAGATAGAAAATATAGTCTTAGATCTTTTCATAATTGTATGCAAGATACTTTAAAAGTTTGAAATTGAAATCAGATACCTGTTTGCAGTATTATGTTGTTTCTCATGTTATTTATGGAAAGTGGATCTCTTTGATAAGGTTAATGAATCGTAATCCATCTGTATGCGAGTGAGTTTGCTATGTGTAAATGTTTTCTATTTGATCCAAATCAATAGGGGAAACCAAATCTTAAGATTACTTCATTGAATTATCTATGGATGGAATTATTATATGTTTGTTGATCTGTGTTTTTAAGCAATGAGTGAATGGTTATCCTAAATCTTTAAAATATGTTAGTGAATGGTTATGCTAATTGAATTGTGCACTACGAATGCATGTAATGGTGTAGGTTATTCTATGGATTACATCATGTTGTGGTTGTTGGTCTGTTAAAGGAAACACTAATTGTGGGAAGGCATGTTTGGATGTTGAGAAGTTTGTTCATATTTTACTATTCTATGCCTTGATCTATCCTTTTCTATATATTTAAACCCCCCATACAATTTGTGTTCTTTATTACCAGCAAAGGCCCCTTGAATATTACAGTTACATTGGCCATTGAGTAACATCATCATAGTTGAGAACCAATTACTAGGACCTTGGAAGTTAGATTACTACATGTCTTTATTTTTTAGGAGAAATAGGGTAGAGATATTCTATTTTATGTTGTGCTATTTTGACCATCAATAGGAATCTCAACCCTTTCCCAATCCCTTAGGTTGAAACAAGCTTGGTTTGATAGATTGATGAATGATAAATGGATATTTGAACCACAATGGATGAAAATTGCTCAAATTAATGTATGAAAAGTGTGGATGCAACTCAACAACATAACTTTGCTCAAATGATTGTGGATCCCTTTCTCTCGAAAATGAGGAGTATTTATAGGAGAAAATGGTGAATCAAGGGTCAAGATTGATTTGATCAATCAATGGATGAGATGTAATGAGAGGTGAAGGAATGGATCAAGTATTCTCATCAATTGATGAGAATGGAGGTTGACATGGATCAAAGAGTTAATCAATGACTCATTGATTTAAAGAAGCACACTTCCTAAAATTAGGACGTTTGTTAGGAATTTTGTTACAAAAGAATATTCCATTTTTGGAGTCCAAATGGAAGAATATTACCTTGCAAGTGGGAGGGTGAGGGAAAATAGGAATTAGATAATTAAAACAATTTTTTAATTGTGCAAGTTGAGTGAAATTAGGATGCTCACTAAATAATTAATTTATTTAATGAAAGAGGGACAAATGACATTTAATTTAATAATTAAGATTATTTAATTAAATGAGAGGACATAAGCAATTTAATCAAATAATTCACATTACCGAATTAAATAAGACAAAAATTAGTGTGAAAGGGGGTGAATTAGCCAAATAATACTGATCATTTGATTAATAGGAGAAATTGATGAATTTAGTTAAATAATGAAGATTATTCAATTAAACGACCAACAAGAGGTGATTCAAGATGAAGTGGTGTTAGTAATCAAATTCAAGTGTGCAATATCAGTTAGGACAATTTTAAGTGTCTATAATTTGTCCTTCTTTGAAGCGAGGTACCTGTTACATTGATTCAAAGATTGACGCTTTTTAGATTAATGCTGCTGCTCAGATCATAAATTTAAAAAATCTTTATTTTTTGGATGCCCCACTATTGCCCCAATGGAAAGAATTAAGCTGGTTCCCTACCCCCTTGAGAGATCAAGGAAAAAAATTAATTTTTGGGTCAATATTGTGACAAAGGTTTAACATTGATGTAGGTGCAGAAATAGGTTATGGGATGTGAAAACTACCTTAAAAATGTGTAAAATGCCTCAAAATTTGCCTCATAGCTAAAAAATTGATAAAACAAGATCAACATGCCACTTTCCCCCTCAAATTAGGGCAAACATCCTAACTTTTGGGCTTAAATAGAGGTGGAGGGGTCATTTTCAAATAATTTGCACTCACAGCCTTAGAGAGATTGTGTCATTTTTGCTTTGACACCTAGGAAAATTGGTAGATCATGAGCTCCCACAACACCTCATAGATAGGGTACCTCATGGATAGGATATGAGATTACCAACATGTAGCAAACATGGGACCACTAGTACACAAATCGAAAATTTTCTCATTTTTTAAGTTTTTTAGGTAATTAATGCTAGGTCAAAGGTGTTAGTCAAAAGCATTGCTATAGAGAAACACTTTTGACTCGATCAACAACGCTTTTACCGAAATAGGGGTGCTATTGAAAATAGCATCGCTTTTGCATAGGTAGGTTTAGCATCGCTTTTGAAAAGTCGACACGCTTTTACATAAGGTGTCGCGATCAATTTTAAGGTCCCACAATGCTATTGAAATAGCGTCGCGCTTTTGCAAGGAGTGTCACTTTTGTTCTTTAGGTTTAACATCGCTATTGAAATACTGACGCGCTTTTGAAAATAGTGTCACTTTGACCTTTTGGTATACCGTCGCTCATAAAATAACATTGTGCGCAAATAGAGGCACTTTTACAATTTAGGGTTCAAAACTTGAAATTTTATAAGTTTTTCGAGAATTTTGACATGGTTCACTTTGATTGTGAAGGAGATCATTTGTCCAATTTAGTCCAGGGAGTGCAGACCTGGCATCTTATCTTGCGTTTACGATTTGACGGACTAGGCAAGGATGTTTCTAGGAGTGATCAGGTTAGGGTTCCTAGCATAGATGCCAAAGATCAGGACTCATCTAGCCATGATGACAACATTGATTGAGAGGTGGCACAATGAGACCTCATCCTTCCACTTGCCTACTGGGGAGGAAATTGTTATGCTAGAGGATTTTTGGTACATCTTGTGAGTGTCGATCCACAACGAGCAAGTTATTTATGACGTGGACACCGGTACTATTTCTTGTTATGACCTACTTGGTGTTTATACCCTTTGGATAGAGACTAAATAGATTAACATGCAGGACTACATAGGATAGACACTAGACTTGACCTTGATTGTTGGAGCTTTGATTTGTGGAGTGCTCATGCTATATAGGAAGGGTTGAGGATTCAACATTGGTTGGGGACTTGCCTGTCACAAATTATCTTGAATATGACTCTCTTTACTTGGGGCCTCATAATCTTGGCATCACTATATCATGATATCCATCAATTTATCTACATGGATGGATGAAGCATAGGAGTTGGGGTCACACTTTTACATATCTAGGCTTGGGAACACATTGCCATGCTCAAACATATTATTACATTAGTAGATGATGACATGGATTATCCCATAGTATACAATTACAAAGCCATGATCACACTCCATTGTACAAGTCCAACAAGCATCTTGTACTGGAGACGGGTTATTAACAATATGGCAGTGTTTCACTAGAGACCATGGTTGCAGGTACCACCATGGTTTTTAAGATCATTAGAAATTATTCTTCACCAGACATACCATATATATGTAGGGGCAGGAGCACACGATGATCGAGAGGTGACTCCTTGATTGGATTGCCTGACAATTTAGGGAGGTGCAAAATATCGTCCCATAGGAGTATAAGGTCATGTTTGCACATACGATCCGAGAGACTAAATGGGGTTTGTAGGTTCCACCTTGAGCAATAGTAGATGATTTCAGATAGCTTGTTCCCTAGCCATGGGTATACATTAGTGGACCATACGATGCAAGTACTAGACTGCATATGATACATGGTGGTTACAGTTCACACCTGTTCAATTGACAGGCCTAGTTGTTGGATAGGTACCCGATAGGGGGAGGGTATAAGGTGTAGGTAGAGGACATGGGAGGGGGAATCAGTAGCTTCCTTGGTAGCCTACTCAAGATGGATAGGATGGATAGGACCATAAAGATGGGCATGATGGATAGGTACCCAAAGACCGACATCAACAACAACCACCAGATGGTCAACAACCGGGGCATGATGGTCAGCATCCAAAACATGTGCCATTGGGACCACCATTGATACCACCATCCCCACCACACCAGCAAAAAGGTTAGGGTCCAAACCCTCGAGATGCACAGATATAGGCACTCACTACCAAAGAGATCAACTATTACAACAGATTTGATAGCTAAAAGGGAGTGGGATGCAACCCGTACAACTTGGTGCAGAGGGTGACAAGAGAGTAGGATTAGGACCAACAATAGGTCCAATAACTCACTATCCAACTCACTTAGGGGATTGGATAGAGGTAGTAGCTAGAGGCTACAACCACACATACACAGGGCCAAGTCCCAACTCATATGTCTGGACAAGTGATGGCAGAGTCCTCCTATTACTGTACCTTGTACCATAAGGTGGTTCCCAGAGCATGGCGACAACTAGACTTTTCGCACATGAGCGAGATCAAGTTGAGTGGTTCAGAAAGTTCCTTAGTTGGGCAGCCCTCAAGGAGCGATTGACATGACCTATCTTAGTATGATGACAAACAAAGTCAAGGATAACCTCGCACTTTTGTAGACACTTTTTGATGTACAACCTTGATATGTTACATGCATATGCATTCATTGGTTGATTTTTTGTAGCCTCTTGTATATCTATTTTTGATGACATTTACCCATTGATTCTGATTTTGTATCATGACAGTCATTTTTTGAGATATATATGAGATGGCCCGATTTGGTTATGATATGATATTTCATCACCTGATGTGATCTTTTATTTATTTCATGCTTTATGTTCATGTATGGATGAACATGCTACAGATGGATGCAGATGTTTATGTTATGGATGTGTTTCTTTATTTATGCATTATGATATGATGTGTTGTATGATCAATGATGTGATGTTCATATGATATGCAATGTATGATATATGTTATGGATGCAATGTGATGGATGGTTTATTCTCTTTTTCAATATCTTTCTATATGACATACTATGGGATGGATGCATTTCCTTTGTGTATTTCTCATGTGATGATGTCATGCTTATGATATGTTGATGACTATGATATGATTATATAGGATGTATGTATGTTGATGGTTTGTGGATGCAAGATGGATGCTTTTTTTTTGTTGATTGTCATGATATCATGTTAGTGTGGAAAGAAGATAGAAGAATAAGATTAAAGGATTAACCATTGATTTTGAGATTGATTCAAAAGTTCAATAAGTTTATGAGTATTCAAGAACTTATTAGATATGGTGAGGAGATTGATGATTTGATTGTTTTATGGATTGGGACACTTCATCATTTCAGCCCTTATTTTTGATATAACACATAGATACGATGCATCAAGGTATTGATAACTAGGATGGCGTTGTATCTAATGCGATGAAAATTGACTCTACAAACAAATAGGATAATCCTTTCTCACACCTTGACATACAAAAACCTCATTGGAATGTAATTTAGAAGTTAAAAAAAATTCAGACCAAAGCATATGCAATAGTCAACAATCTATTCAAAATGACCTCCCTACACACAACAAAGCAAGTATTCGCTAAAGTTATTTTACAAGAACATCAAACAAGCATAGCAAATGAAATATAATAATTGATGCCCTATTCCTTTCTCTCTAATCATTTTGATAGACATCATCGAGAGGTCCTAGGAATGGGTCAACAAGATAAACCATAAGAAAAGATAAAAAATAAACAATCAATTTAATCTATATCTCTTGCCAAACTAATGTATTTTGTTTAGGATAAGTATCCAAAATGATTACCAAAGATGATGACCATTGTAGGAAAGATGTATCCTAGGACATGTTTGTGGATGTTGGCTAAGACTAATTTTTTGATAGGCCATTGATAAAAACTTTACCTACTCATTTACTCATGATCTAGACTTTATATTTTCACATTTGGGTTCACACTTCACGAATTGTCATACTTGTTTCCACTTGTTTTGTCAAAGGTTGATGATGACGATTGATTTATTATGAACAAAATTTTATTGCAAGTGAAAGAGAAATGGGATGGGTGGTTTTGGAATTTTTGGAATATTTTAATGTTTTTGAGGTTGTTTTTGGTCTTTTTGGGTATATGTGAAGGCTTAGATTTTTCAGGTTATGTGAGGTTGTTTAGGATTTTTTGAATGTTTCTAATGTTTTGAGTTTTCAAATATTTTTTGTGTTTTTCGAGTTTTGACCAAGACTTAAGAGGGAATAACCTATGACCTCGGGGGCTCATCAAAGATTAGCCTTGCCTATGTTATACATGCAGAGACTACGTAGTTCGACTGACTCTAACTAGTAACTGTTTATTGATGAAATATGAAAACTTGATGAATTATCAATTTATTATGACAGACTCCTAAAGGCTGACCTAATGCCTCAGGGGCGCATTGATGATGGCATTTATTACATTCAAGATTAGAGACAATATAGTTTGACAAGGTATGTTTTTGGATTTTTTTGAATTTTTGACATGTTTATAGATTTTGATGTGATTTTCAAATGTTTTGGAATTTTATAAGAGATAAAGGATACCTTAGATAATGATGTCGATATCACATTATGAGATTCACTAAATAGATCAAGAGTTATTTGAAAACAAGAGTGCAAGAACCTATCCCCAGTGTTTAGCAATGTTTCATAGTTCAATGGACAAACCAAGATAGGTAATGTATATGTGAAGAGTTCAATAGAGTTTTATCATGCTAGATATGGGCTACGAGACTTCATGAGACAAAATGGTAAAGAGCCTATAAGAGCTTAAAATGAGTAGAGTTGAATTATATGTTGAATCTTTGTCAAGATCAAGATAAACTAAAATATCTAGATAAATCTGGATTGGATGGATGGAGGTAATATTGGATTTATCATGACAAGGATGAGATACTTTCGTCTGAAAAGGATCATATAGACGCTCGATTCTACTCATGATACATGTTTGCTAGGTTTTCATCATAGTACTTGCCCAAAGCACCTTCAAAGTGATTTTCATTGGAGGACGATATTTATTTCTACTATTTTTTTTATTTTTTTAAAATTTTACCCTCATGTTGAACCACCTGGTGGTACTGATGTAGAGGCCACATTCATAACGTGCCAATGATACTCTTCTTGAAGAAGATTCTTTGCTAAGATATGAATGCTTGAACACAAATTTTGAGAACTCTGATCTATCTTGTGGATATCAAAATTAACCTCGTCTATGTGTGCACATTGTGATAGAGTGGCTTCAGAATCTTTATGAAGAGTGGTTGCCAACACACGATTAACGTGAGAATTGGATATCATGAATGGAGTATATTAGTGTTGTGCATGAAGGAAAATGAGATGGATTGGTTGATATTTTGGAACCTTTGACTCTCCAAACTTAGGAATATGAGCAATGATGCAAGTAGATATGGCAGTTTTCGTGAGATTAGGACCAACTGCTTGAGAATTCTGCTTTTGTATTTGAGGACATCTTTGATGGATATGTTTCCCTTTTTGACTTTGCCCCATAGTTTCTTTGACTGATGGAGTATGATTGGGATGATTTTATTTTGTATTATTTGGTATCCATTTGTATTTACTTTGTCCTTTTTGTTTTACTACATTTTCGTTAATGATCTTCTCCTTTCTTGGATAGGAATCTTTCTTTTTATGTCGGTTCCAACTTGTGTATGAGATGATGGGTGGATGACGATTCATGATATGACTATTTATAGTGTTGACAATATTTTCCCCATAAGGATCCTTCGTGCCCTCTATGTTGATGTTTGCATTAGACAAGATTACCCTCGACATTGTAAAGGTATTGACAATACCTAATCCTCTGCCTTGATAATGTATCCTCTAATCCATAGCCACTGAATATGGCTTGTCGTGAACACATGATATTGCTATGGGTTCCAACTGTTTAGGAATATTAATTGTTTTCTCTGATTCTATGGCATCTTTATCTATTGATACAACTTTAAAAGATGTTGGTTTTGATTCATAAGATGTTGATGATGCACAATCACTGTAAGAATCAAGAATCTCAACTATTGCTTGCTCTTGTATGGGAATATCAAGAGTGGGAGACTCTTGTTTTGGATGAAGAACTTCTATATGTCCATCAGAAAGAAACATCTTAGGGGTGATATCGAGGATATCGTTGGAGTTTAAAATGGTTTGGAAGATGTCCATCAAGTCTTGATAAAATTTTGGGGAAGTGAGTTCTTTATCTTGACTTAGGGTAGAGCCACTATCACTTATATGTTGGAAGATATTATGCAAATCAATGAAAATGTTGTGGGATAGCGGTTCTTGATCCTGACTCAGTTCAGAGTAACTTTTGTTATCCTCAAGAGCCCCCTCTTGACATGATCCTTGGGTGGATGATACATCATTGGTAAAATACTATTCACAATATTTTGTAGGTATGGGTGCAATAAGGGATATTTCTTGCTTGTTTGGAACTTCTTTGAAATATGACCAATCATGAGTCATATGTGGGAGAGATATCACAATCTAATACATATTTGATGTCATTACAATATGAAATATTGTTAGAATATTTTTGATTGGGTTGGAATTTGTTTTAAAATAGTATCTTGATGTATGTTTGATTCCTCATGTTGTGATGAATGAAAAACATGAATGTGCCCTACCATGATATCTTTGGTATGGTTTACGTTGTTTGAAGTTGATGCCTTTTTTGAATCTTTTATTTTTCATGATTAGACATAAGGTTTGTGTAAATTTTTAGATTTTTATTCCCAAATTTTTGATCAACATCAATGTCTCCTTGTTTAATAAGATCTTGGATTAGATGCTTGAGTCAAATAATTTTGTGTGTTATGACATTTGTATCTATGAAATTCACAAAAATGATCTTCTCTATAGCTAGAAGGTTTGACTTTTGGATCTTGGTAGTTTGTGAAATTTGGGAGTGTGATAAGATTAGACTATATCAACTTCTTCAACACATCTTCCATAGGTTCCCCTAAGGGAGTGAATTGTCTTTTAGGAGCACTGTTTGTTCTTTGTGGTCCATGCTGAGTGTTTACAATATTAATCGTTGGTTGATTTTTTGGTAGCTGCGTGTTTGTTTGTTGAACGTTTATTTTCTTGGGAGTAGATAGTACCACCTTTGCATCAACAACACCATCATTAGTAACATTCTTGTTCTTAGCCCAAAATCGGGGTTTGTCATTGGAGCTAGTAGATGGGTGATTGTCCTTGTATGTTTGTGTGTTTCCTTGCAAAATAAGGGATCATTCAATGTTAAGGGCCCTAGGGATAAGCTCTTCATATGATGTAACACATTGCATTTTCAATTGAAATGATAGATCCATGTCTACATTGGCAATGATGATCCCTACTTGTTGCTCTTTAGGAATAGGCCATTTGCTTTTGCTAGCTCTCTACCTCCACTGTTGTAGGAATTTTGCAAAGGATTCGCCCTTGTTTTGTTTGTATAGCTCTTCCAAGCTCACGTCCATTTCTAGGTTATAGGAGAAATGATCTATGAACTGACCAACTATCTCTTGGAAGGTTTGAATTCTCAGAGGTAAATGTGAGAACCAATCTATCACTGGGTCTCCCAAACTACGTGGGAAGAGGCACATCAAATAGGAATCATTGAAGTAACTTTCATACATGTTACATGAAACTCTTTGATATGATCCATCAGATTTCCCTGCCCTCTATATTTGTCAAATTTTGAGACTTCAAATCTGGGTGGCAAAGGTATCATCACAATGTTTCTATCAAAGGGGTATGGACACAAGTTCTGTTGTGCATGTGGTTTCTTTGTTTTCCCCATTTGAATGTCTTGGATTTGCTACATAAGTGCCCTAATTTGTGATGATAAATTGTCTTGTAGATTTGGTGGGGGAGCATATGTGGTAAATTGTGGGATGGTAGATGAGTTGTAGGTGGTATTTTTCTATGGGGACATGTTTGGTATGTAGGGTGGATTTTGATATTGTGAAGGTGATGGTGATAGTGGTGGAGGTGTGTATGCTCCTTGTACATTTGGGTTTAATATGTTTTGTTGCATGCTGGCATATTGTTGGGGGTTGTAGTACGAGCCTTATTGTTGTTATTGTGCAAGCACTTGTTGTTTGGTGTATTGTTGTGCTTGCAATGTTTTTTGTTGGGCTTGTTGTTGTTGGTGTGTGAGCAATGCTTGTTGTTGGGTTTATTGCACAATCAATGCCTGTTGTTGAGCTTGTTATGCTTGTAGGGCTTGAGCTTGATATTTTTTCTATTACAATGCTTGTTGATAGGCTTGTTGTGCTTGTAACACTTGTTGCTAGGCTTGTTGTTATTGTAATGCTTGTGCTTGAGCTTGTTGTGCTTGCAACGCTTGTTGTTGAGCTTTTTGTTGTTGTAATGCTTGTTGGGCTTGCAACGTTATACTGCAATGGGTCAAAACATTTTGATTTTGTGGCACATGTGGATTTTGAGGGACCATGGTGTGAGTGAGTTGTGGGTTGATTTGATTGTGAGGTGGTTGTTGTGTGATGATATTTTTGTTGGAGTTGAGAAGATACAACACCACAGAAACCCAAAAAGATCTTTGCAAGCAAATAACCTGTTACAAGGAGAAACAAAGAGAAGCAACAAAGGAAATGCTCAAGAATGTGGAGCAATGTATTCACCTGAAAATGTAAAATGAATTAATTATACAAAAGATAGTTTTCAACTACATATAGATGAAAACCCTAAAAAAGGAAAACCCTAGGCTTGCACAATAATAATTAATAAAGTAATTAATTATTATGTACCTAATGTTAGCTTAAGTGAAAAAGAGTTAAAAGGAAACTTTACGTAATTAAACAAATATTGTTTAATTAATAAAGTAAATGTCCAATTACTCTAACACCCCCCCTTAAGATAGACATAGGGAGAAGCTAAAACCTAGAAGAAGCTACTGAAAGCAAAAGCAATGGGTCCCAGCAACAAGGCCAGATCAGGTACCCAAGTACAATGAAATCTCTATGAAACAGAGAAAAGGAGAAAACCCAGTGGGAAAAACTCCTCTCCAAAAAGAGATAGAACAACATGCTGAAAGAAACATGAAGGAAGGAAGGCCTCATAAAGACCCCCCAAGGACAACTTCCTTCACCCCAAGCATAGAGCGCAACTGAAGATAGCGCGGAGATGCAAAAGGTTTCGTGAAGATGTCTACAACCTGCTCGGCAGTGGGAACATACTCCAAGATGAGAGAACCATCCTGAATCAACTGTCTGATGAAATGCATATGAAGCTCAATGTGCTTCGTCCGCTGATGCTCCACCGGGTTGCGCGAAATGTGTATAGCACTCTGATTGTCACACCAAAGAATAGTGGGACTATCAGGAGGAAAACCAAACTCAGTCATCAACTGATGAAGCCATAAAATATCCTGACTAGCAAGCACAACAGCTCGGTACTCAGCCTCTGTAGATGATAATGCATGAGCAGTCTACTTCTTGCACGACCATGTGATAGGACCAGAGCCAAGACAAAAAACAAAGCTAGAAGTAGACTTCTGATCATTGACATCACCAGCCCAATATGAGTCAGTATAGCCAACAATGTGAGGATCCCCTAATGTGTAGTGAATGCCATATGAAGTGGTGCCCTGAATGTACCTCAAAATACGCTTGGCAGACTGCCAATGACTCTCATGAGGATCATGTGAGAATCGAGAGACAAGACCAACTGCAAAGGAAAGATCAGGACGAGTGTGAGTCAGGTACAATAAACTACCAACCAATTCCCTGTAAAGTGTAGCATCTACTGAAGGAGTGGGGCAAGTAGTAGTCAAAACAACCCTTGTCTAAAAAGGTGTGGGGGCAGGCTTGCAATCAAGCATGCCAAAGCGCTGAAGCATATCAAAAGAATACTTTTTCTGGTAAATGGAGATCCCCTCTGAAGACTGAATCACCTGAAGACCAAGGAAATAGTGCAGAAGGCCAAGATCTGTCATCTCAAACAGCTCCATTAAGGTTAGCTGAGAATTCTAAATCATAGAGGATGAGCTACCTGTGATGAGAAGATCATCAACATATAGCACAAGAATCAGGATCTCACCCTCAAGATGCTGAATATAGACCATGTGATCAGAATGACAGCGAGTGAAACTAGTGGAGAGCAAAAAAGAGTCCATCTTCTCATACCAAGCCCGAGGGGCTTGTTTGAGACCATATAATGAATGCTGAAGTCTAAAAACCAAAGAAGAATCATGAACAAATCCCTGAGGCTGCTCCATATAGATCTCCTCCTGTAGGTCACCATGTAAGAAGGCACACTTCACATCCATCTAAAAAATGAGCCATCCTCTGGAAGTTGCAAGTGATAATACAAAGCAAATAGAATTCATCTTGGTGACAGAGGCAAATGTCTCGGAGTAATCAATACCCTCAACCTGTGAGAAACCCTTCGCAACAAGACGTGCTTTGTACTTATCAATAGAACCATCAGCAACATACTTGGTGCGATACAACCATCAACACCGAACCATCTTTCTACCCTTAGGAAGAGGACAGAGATCCCATGTATTATTCCTCATCAAAGAAGAATACTCCTCCTCCATGGCACTATCCCACTCAGGGTGACCTATCGCCTTTGAAAATCTCTGAGGATCCTCTGAAAGAGCATGAGTCAAAAGACTAGAACCCGTAGTATGAGAACGAGTGCGACGAGTGTCTAAAGGATCACCGGCCATAGATCCTGCTGCCTCAATAGTAAAGCAAGCCCATTTGGGCCTTTGAGGTGGAGCAAAGGGAGGTGGGGATGGGGGATCATCAATATCCTCATTAGAATCCTCAAAATAATCCTGAAGAGCTGTAGTGGGTGGAGTAGGTAGTGAAGTGGACACTTGAGACAGGGTATCAATTGGAGGAAGGCGCTCATCAAACTAATCATCCCGTCGAAACAGGACCTCTCTGGTATCAAGATCAAACAACCTGTATGCCTTAACATCCGCACAGTAGCCGATAAATATGAGGGGTCGACTCTTCCGCTCCATAGCTCTCCTCTGAGCATCAAGAATAAAAGCCCATGCCTCACTACCAAATACTTGAAATGATGAAATATCAGGCTTGTCATGAGACCAAGCCTCCTCAGGAGTCATATGTCGAATCGCCTTATGAGGCATCCGATTCTGAATATAGTTGGCACAATTGACTGCCTCAGCCCAAAAAGACGAATCCATGGACTTGGACTGAATCATACAAATAGCCATCTCCCATAAAGTCCTGTTCTTTCGCTCAACGATACCATTCTGTTGAGGGGTGTAGGGAACAGAAAACTGATGCTGTAAACCATGCTCAGTGCAAAAATCTCTGAAAGCCTGATTCACATACTCCCCCCCATTATCTATACGTATCCACCGGATAGAAAGACCAGACTGCTTCTCTACAAATGTCTTGAAGACACGAAAGGAATCAAAGACATCAGATTTGTACTTAAGAAAGTACAACCATGTGCGTATGGAGAAGTCATCAATGAATGTGAGTACATACTTGGCCCCTAAAAAAGAAGGAGTGGGAAATGACATGAGGTCACTATGAATCAACTCCAAGGGTGCCAAAGCATGAGTGGTACTTCCCTTCATAAAGGGATCCCTGTGATGCTTGCCAAGCACACAACCATGACAAACACCGTAAGTGCAGGAAATCCATGGAAGACCAAGAACAAGTGACTGTGTACTCATCTGCTGAAAATATCTATAATTGACATGGCCCAAATGCTCATGCCAAAGCTGACTCACTGAATCTGCATGTGCTATAAGAGATGAACCTGTACCCTCAGAAGGCGCAAATCCATCAAATCGGTAAAGACGAGATGCAGTATCAACACTACCAGTAGCCACAACCAAATCAGAATCATGGAGGTCCTGAATAACCACATCATGTGGTGAGAACTCAACTGTCTTACCAGAGCCAGTGTAGAAAATTTGATAAATGGACAAGAGGTTCGTCGAAATTTCAGGAACAACCAAAACATCCTGTAGAGTGCCCCCATCCAAAGAGACAGAACCTGAACCCAAGATGGAAAGCTGTGAAGAGTCACCCACTGCAATCTGTGAAGTACCACAAGAGGCAAGAGAAGTGACCAACTGCTGAGTGTGAGTCATATGGTGAGAAGCACCAGAGGCTAAAATCCAAGTGGACCCATTGGTTGATGCTCGTGCAGTGAGAGCATGACCCTTCCTTGTGGTGGAAGAACAAGAAGACTGAGGTGAGGAGATGTGTTGCTGCTGCATGGCCTCCTCTAAAGCCTCTAATCATTTCCAACACCTGGAAACTGGATGACCTTGCTTGCCACAGAAACTACAAGTGTCTCCTGATTTCTCCTTAGTCTTGGAGGAAGACTCACCAGACTTCGAATATTTCCCATGTTTTGGATTAAATGGTGGTTGAGAATCAGACTTAGGAGGCGGTTTGGAGGAATGCTCACTACTTGCAAAATCTTTCTTGGGCCTTGATTTCTGCTTCTGTTTCCCCTTCGGTGACTGAGCAACCAATGCTTTGCTCTTTGAACCTGAGAGCATATCCATCTGAGAAAGGTGAGACTGTTCCCGAGACAATCGCTCACAAAATAAATCAAAGGAAGGCATGGTAAAATTGGCACCTAAACCATCCATGGTGGAGTAGAAGGAGGAAGCAAATATCTGAAATGGACCACGAAGCTTCGAAAGAATCAAGGAAATGCACTCTGTGTCTGTCTTGTTCTTCCCACAACCCTGTAAAATAGTACGGATAGTTTTGAACTGGTTAAAAAAATCCTCAATAGTGGGAAATGAATCAAGTAACAAGGAAGTCAGCTCTGCCTCAATTTGTAATGCGCGGAACTCATTAACGGCCCCAAAAAGTGTCTCAAACTTCAGCCACATGGCTCGAGGAGTGAGCAAAGCATCAAGGTGAAACAAAAGACTGTTTGAAACATGCATGCATAACAAACCCATAGCCTCATCCATCTTGTTCCTGTGCTGCATAATCTCAAAAGGACGTTTGAACTGAGGCTGAACCTCATCTAAACAAGACCATAACCCTCGTGACCTGAGTAGCCTCATCATACGAGACTTCCAAGTGTGATAGTTATGTGATGTGAGTAGCTCAACTGAAGAGTCTGCCATGAAACCCTGCACCTGTACCTGCTTGTGTTTTTTTTATTATTATGTGATCTTTCAGAATAGACAGAAGATGCAGAAGGGTTTGTATTTTTGAGAGTTTTGGTGTGCTAGTTTTTTGATATAAATGACAGAAAGCAAGAGAAAAAACACCCTCCACAAAAGATAAACCCAAACCCTAGTACAAACTGAGAAGAAGGAAGCAATGCATAAGCAAAGAATACTTCAAGACAAATTCTCATGTACCTGGTGAAAATTCTGATAAAATAGATCAGATCACTGAATAGAGCATGTGGAGAGCTTTCCAACGCCTATTCAAGTTTGAAAAACGGAGTCCGTTTGCATCTTCTATGACCCCAGAAGTGAAGAAAGTAGACCTCACTTTGACTGGAAAAAAAATCTAGACTGGTAAATTTTTTTTAAAATTACCTAAACCATCAGATCGGTGCCAAAATCAGCTTTCCAATGCTTCTTCCTGTTCGAAAAACGGAGCTAGGATGCCCAAGTTATGCTTGTTTTCGTTAGAGCAAAAAAAATGTCCTATTTGACTCTTCTAGCACCCGGGAGCTTTAAAAAAAGAGCCCCTGGTCGCATGGGTGAACCAGGGGGCTGAAACAGGCAGAGCCCATGGTCGCCATATGACCAGGCGGCGGGGGTTTAAAGGCCCGTGGGGGCTGGCATGGCCGACTCGGGTCGGCGAGCCTGGTGGCGAGCTCGGGTCGGCGGGGCGAGCTGGCGGTGTTGGTGTTGGTGGGGACGAGCCTGGCGGTGAGCACAGAGAGCCAAGCGAGAAGCGGCTGAGCGGAGTCAGGTGGAGTCAGCTCAGCGGAGCCCGGCGGAGCCAGGCGCAGCGGCAATGGTGGGAGTGCAGGGAGGCTGAGCGATGGAGCCGGAGTTGGTGGCCGCTTGGCGGTACTGTGGTGGCCACCGAGCGGCGAAATAAATTTAACTGGCCGCGCACAAATTTAGCAAAAAAACCTTTGTTTTTTTAAATTTTTTTGCGATTTTTGCTCCGTATGGCCCTAGGGCACAAAAAAAATTTGCCTTCCAAATCGACTGTAACTAAAATCGACGATTTGATAGTCGATTTAGGGGTTTTTGGGCACTACGAATCCAATGGCACTGTCCATTTGAGCCCAAAGTGAACCCAAAAAATGGAGTATGCTGAATCCACCTAAAAAAAACTTAGAACCCTAGATTTGCTTCCAATGCAAAATCTCAAAACAAGAACAAGCAGCTGCAAATCTGAAGCTCTGATACCATGTTGGAGTTGAGAAGATACAACACCACAGAAACCCAAAAAGATCTTTGCAAGCAAATAACCTGTTACAAGGAGAAACAAAGAGAAGCAACAAAGGAAATGCTCAAGAATGTGGAGCAATGTATTCACCTGAAAATGTAAAATGAATTAATTATACAAAAGATAGTTTTCAACTACATATAGATGAAAACCCTAAAAAAGGAAAACCCTAGGCTTGCACAATAATAATTAATAAAGTAATTAATTACTATGTACCTAATGTTAGCTTAAGTGAAAAAGAGTTAAAAGGAAACTTTACGTAATTAAACAAATATTGTTTAATTAATAAAGTAAATGTCCAATTACTCTAACAATTTTGAGGGCTTTTTTGTGCTATAATTCCTTGTAAAATTTGAGATTGGGGTGGAAGAATGTAGGTTTGGGGTCCCATTTGATTTTGCATTACTTGGGGGACCAAAGGTTGAGGTGGTGCCATTTGGTGTTGTGATATCAATGACACATTTTGAATTTGGGTCAATTGATTAGAGGGGTTCCCTTTTTTTTGATTTGGGTTCAAGGTGTAACCTTGGTTGATGGGATCCATGACCATTGGGTTTCCTCGATTTGGATTCGTGATAAGTGGGTTTGATGTGTTTTGTGGGTTGGTTGGAATGGCTTGTGGAACCAATTGTTTTGATGTGTCAATGGGATGGTTTAATGAAGATGTACCTTCTTGTGTTAAAGGTTGAATTTTTGTAATGGTGTTCACTTTCCCTTGTTCTACTTGGGGTACTTGGCTCACATGAATTTATGTAATGTTGGGAGCACTTTGGGTATTTGTGGTGGTGGAAGAATATGGTTGGACACTAAATGTTGGTGTCCAATTTATGTTCTGGGGAAGGGTGGTGTCTTGGATACCCAAAGTTGTGTTTCTCCTTATATTTGGAGTGAGACCAAGGTTGGTTGCAAGTTGTGTTGCAAGACTAGTAGTCAAAGGTTGACTTGGTGCGTGTGATGGGGTTGGCTGAATGAGGGATTGAGTCACACCTTGTGCCAAGGGTTGTGTGATATAAGCTTGAGGAATAGAAGCCACATTTCCTAAAGGTTGGTTTGTAATTGTGTTCAAATTGAATGTTGAAGGGAGTTTATCCTCTTCCTTTGCTAAATCTAGCATGTATTGTGTAGGGTTCAATTTCATTGAAGAGTTGATGATATGACTTGTTTTAGGATCTTGTTGGTATTCAAGCAATTCCTCTACGGTGAGCTCAAGTGGATTCTTCGTGAAATATTCTACTTCATACCCCATGTCTAGTGGATTTGGTGGTTGTTGTGATGGGGTTGAGTGTCTCCTAGGATTGAATTCTTGTTGGGCGGGATCACTTGTGGTAGATGTATTTTTTTTTTGTCCATGTTTTTCTTGTGTTGTGATCTCATTGAACTACCATAAATTGTGGATTAACTATGGGAGAGCTGTGTTGAGATTTGTATTGTTGGAACTCTCTATTTGATTCAAATTTTGATAAAAGGAACTCTATAAGTTGTTTTGGACCAATGATGTGAGTGGATGATGAAAGGGGTGAGTGATATGGATGATGAACTTCTAAAATTTGGACAACACTTTAGACTAAAAGGTTTGATGTTTGATCTTTTGGATAAAGGTGCTAATGAACTCGTGAATCTAAAGGTAGATTTATGACCTTTAATATAGACTTGTTGAAAAGGATGATGGATAAATTAACTAAGTGTATGAAAAAGGATCCATTTGCATACACATATAACTAAGCTAGCATATTTGATTGATGATATCCTAAGTCTAGAATGTTGATGTGTCCAAAGTTTCAAAGTTGTTTGTGAGGGGAGATGTCAAATGTTGAGATGGATGGGATAATTGATCCTAATGTTTTGAGAGAGATCACGTTTACAAGACCAAGGTAGTGAAAAACATGCTTTAACCCTAAAGTGATAAACCTAAGAACTCAATATTTGGATAGTAGATCTTTGATAAAATGTTTGGCAATAAATTTCCTTGTTGTCACTTTGTTGCTTGAAAGTCGATGTTTTTTGAAAATAAGACCAATGTGTTCAATTGAGTTAAGATTTGATTAATGAGATTGCTTTATTACCACATCAAAATGTCTTGATTAAGTTAAAACTAAAATGTTTATGATAAGACAAAATGTTTCCCACAAAAGCTTGCCATTGTGGAAATCAAGGAGCTAAGCCATAGGTCCCCAAGTTAACTTTGGAATAATGTGAATTGAAATATAATCCCAATTATTTAGAAGCCTCTAAAGATATTATTTTGAAAATAAAATAAAATATCCTTAGAGGCAAGCAGTTCAATATAGGTCTTTTCAAATGTATTCACACTAAGTCCAAAGGGTTTGAAATTTGAAGAACATGTTGATGTTTGTTTGAATTATTTTAAAACCAGGCAATGTATTCACTAACTCAATGGGTGATGGAGATAAAAAAATCAGTCACTTAAACAACCCTAAAGAATAAAGGTATGTCACTTCTTAATAGGCTTACCTCACCCCGAAGGAATGATGTAATTCATGAATATGGAGTGGAAAAATGGGCTATATCAAGGAAATATACCATCTTGATACGGCAAGAAAAATATTCCCTTCCCTATTTTATTTATTGCCTCAACCAAAAATTGGATGTGGTAAGTAACTTTTGGGAGTGGTCTGCCTCCCATTCACTACTTCAAAGTATGTTTCAAAAAACAAGGATGGGTTGCTAAGACAAGGTGTTTATTGACATCCATGAATACATGAGGTATAAACCATATGTAAGCTACTTAAAGCTTTAGCCATTCCTACCTGACCCATTACATTTGAATGAGGATGAGGCACTGTCATGTTACCACGCCCCGATATAAGATACTTTCTTTTGATTTTGCAAACTTTATATAGCCCGTTGGTAAACATGCTTTTAGGGTCACTTATAAGAGTTCTCCATTATGGGATGTATCTCATTAGTAGGCCCTTATCTAAAAAAGACAAGAAAAATGCTATTTCTCTTCACCCAAGATCACACGAAGCGCACGGGGAGAGGATACCTAGCAAGTTCTTAGGGTGACCAAAAAAAATTTGTTAGCTTGGAGTGTTTCTCTTCACCCAAGTTCACATGAAGTGCAAGGGGAGTGGATACACACTAAAATTTCACACAAGCATGACATACAATCATTATTTTTAAATCCTCAAAGGAAATGATGACTTCATTTTAATAGCACCAAACTGAAGTATGAATTTATATTTTTTCAATTTTAAACTGACATTGCAATGGTGAGGATGTATGGGTTCAATTTTAACCAACCTTGAAAGATTATAGCATTGTAAATTTTAAACCTAATTGAAAGCTAGTTGTCCTAAAACATGAAATAAAGCAACATATGATGGGTTATATCATCCCATAAGTGTTTAAGACACTTTTACAATATAGATCAAGTGAAAATGTGCCCCTTTACTTCAAGATTTTACTCCTTATCAAATCTGCAAAAAAATTTAGCCTTATAGATAAAAAAAAGTCATTAAATAATTTAGAGAGTGGATTTAATTGAAAAATCAAAGTAGACATATAAATCTAGCTCTCTATTTTACCTTGCAATAGCATCACTATTCCATAAAATCACCTCTTTGTTAGATAGCAAAAACTCCTTTGTTCTGCAAAAGTGCCCCTCTAGTGAATTTCAAAAGTGCCTCTCTGTTGTACCTACAAAAAAACTAGTGAGGTCAAAAGCATTGCAATACTAAAAGTGCCTCTCTATCAAAAAAATAAAAAGTGCTTCTATAAAGAAAAAGTGTCGTTGTATTTCAAAAGTGACTCTATATTTCAAAAGTTTCGTTGTTCCTCAAAAGCATCGCTCTAGTAAAAAGCAATAGCGTCACCTTGCCTGTAACCTACAAAACATAGTGTAGACACCCAAAATTGTCTATGTCATAACATTACCTAGTAGATACATAAATTTGTAAGGCATCTTGTAATATTTTACCCTAGATCATTACCTTATCCCATAAATCCCACTTGATCACCTTTCCAATTAATTAAATAAATCTCATTTATTTAATTAATTCCTCTTCACATGTCTTAAAATAATTCAAATTATATATTTGAATTAATCCCTCACTTTTATCACATTGCGACATGTGTCACATGACTACAACTCTTCACATGCACCAATAATTTAAATAATTTTATTATTTAAATTATGAGATTCCCACTCACATCCTATTTTTAGCCCCACTTATTTGTGCGTCATAGGCATCTTTTCTTCCATAATAAATAAAAGAATCTCACTTATTTCCTCACATCCTAATTTTAGCCTCATGTCATAACCCACTTAATGTGTGTCATAAGCACTAAAATCAACTTTTAATCCTAGCCATACACATCACACATTGGAATTTTAATCTTATCCATCCAATCAAATCAGCTCTTGCCTATAAATCTAGCCTCACACGGGCCATTTGGATTAGATCTTCTTCTAGTATCCTCACTCTGCAAAAATTCTTCCAAAATTCTCATCTATCTATGTTTCCTCTACCATCTATCATCTTCATCTTATTGTTATCCTGCTAAACTGAGCAATAAAAGATAAAACCTTCAAAATCTTGCATTCTCATGCAAGTGGAAAAGAGCAATGGAGATAAATCAAATCTAGTTTGGAGATCGGTTTGCATTTGCTTATTATTTTGATTTTCATGCTAGCTTGTACTCTATTGTGCTAGTTAGGGTTTGATATCTTGTTGTTTTAATTTTATATCTGATTTTCCTTAACTACACACATGAAACCCAAGTAAAATTTATCAAATTTGGTTATTTCTACCCTCCTTCTAGCACCAAAATGTGACTATAATCATAACACAAGTTAAATACACCAAATCCAATAAATTCTAAGCAATACTTGACTAGTTAAGCTATAATCCCAATGAAATTCTTGAAAACCATTAAATAAGGAAGCTATTAAACATAAACAACAAGAAATGAATAATTAAAACCTATTCTAATGCCTCAAACCTCATCCCATTGGGGGATTTGTGCTACATTGATGTGGAATATTATCCCTTTTCCAATCCCTTAGATAGAAACAAGATTGGTTTGACAAATTGATGAATGATAATGGAGATTTGAACCATAATGGATGAAAATTGCTCAAATGAATGATAATGGATGAAAAGTGTGGATGCAATTCAACAACATAACTTTCCTCAAACGATTGTGGATCCCTTTCTCTCCAAAATGAGGAGTATTTATAGGAGAAAATGGTGAATCAGGGGTAAGATAGATTTGATCAATCAATGGATGAGATGCAATAAGACGAGAAGGAATGGATCCAGGATTCTCATCAATGGATGAGAATAAAAGTTGACATGGATCAAGGAGTTAATCAATGGCTCTCATTGATTCAAAGAAGCACACTTCCTAAAATTTAGTACGTTTGTTAGGAAGTTTGTTACAATTTTTTTTTTCCATTTTTGGAGTTCAAATGGAAGAATATTCCCTTGCAAGTGAGAGGGTGAGGGAAAATAGGAATTAGACAATTAAAACAATTTTTTAATTATGCAAGTTGATTGAAATTAGGATGTTCATTAAATAATTAATTTATTTAATAAATGAGGGTCAAATGACATTTAATTTGGGTGGGGGCCCTAGCTCGGTTGGCTAAATATTTCCTGTTGTAGGAGGTTGGTCACGAGATCTAGTCTCCACCACCCCCATGGTACCGGAGGGCATGTCATGCCACCATCATCTATCACTTTAAAAAGTTTACTAGGCGCACTACAATTTATAGGGGGTCATGCTACTCGATTCCTGCAGTCTAAAAAAAATGACATTTAATTTAACAATTAAGATTATTTAATTAAATGAGAGGAAATAAGAAATTTAATAAAATAATTCACATTACCTAATTAAATAAGAATAAAATTAGTGTGAAAGGGGGTGAATTAGCCAAATAATAGTGATCATTTGTTTAATAGGAGAAATTGATGAATTTAGTTAAATAATGAAGATTATTCAATTAAATGATCGACAAAAGGTGATTTAGGACGAAATGATGTTAGTAATCAAATTAAGTTTGTAATATTAGTTGGGACAATTTTAAGTGTCTACAGTTGCTAATATTTTCGTTACAATATATTTAAAAATTAGTTCATGTATTGAATTATGAGACCTTTAAAATTACAAAAATGCAACACATTAATTAATTTAAATACTAATAAAATGTGGTTCATAATAGTCTTAAAATTTTGTCTCAAAGCCTTATGTGTTGTAATGATAGGTGATGCATAAAGTACTCAATTTAATCATAAAATCAATCACTAAGATTCAAGAGTATTTGTGAGAGACTTGATCCAAATTTGATTTTTGGACACAAAATGAAGATTAAGTAGATTCAATAAAGTAACTTTTTTCTTGCTGCTAAGGATAAGACTGTCTTGTAAGGTATAATTTATGGATTGGCTTGTGGATAAGTCTATAGAAACCTTGGAAAATCCCCTATGTAGAGGCATAACCCCCTGGGTAATGTTTTTCAAAACTAATATGAAGTGATAGAGTGAGTGGTTATTTTATATAAAAAATAAAATTTTGGGTGATTGGAAAACCGAATGTCATGCTAGTTTTTAATTAATTTGGAAAAGTTGAACTTAAATTTTCCATAGTTTTTTTATTTGGATGGTGAATTAGAACCTAAATTATCTATGAAAAAATAATCAAGTTGAGGAGTTAAGCCTAGATTTCCTATATTTTTAATTAAGGTGGTGAATTGAACCTAAATTACCCATAAATTTTTAATCAAGGCGGTGAATTAAGCCTATATTTATGATAAAATTGTAATTGAGGTGTTAAATTACACCTAAAAGTCCCATGAAGTTATAATTGAGGTAAAAAATGAGAAAATTAATTTCCTATAATGATTAATTAAAGGGGTGAATGAGTGTCAAAGTTTCTTAGTAACCATAAGTTATAACTAAGGTGGTAAAATATGAATCCTATATAACTATTTAGGATTGCATATGTCATGTTTGTTTTACAATCAACTACCATAATGACTAAATTTAATGATGAAATTACTTGAAATCCATAAGCAAGTGACCATATCAAAGGATCAAGATATGAACTACTTGGAAAATTCAAAATTGATAGGGAGATGCAAGCAAAAATCTATATAACAAATTAGTAAACCACATGAAAATTTTGACAGTGGGAAGGCATACTTGGGTGATGACTCTCATTTAAGTATTATTGTCCATGAAAGAGTCAAGATTTAATTCCTTGATGGTAGAGTGAAGGGGATTGATGGTGTTTTACATATCTTGGGTTTGGCATGAAACCTTATTTCAGTGAGAAAGTTGAATGATGTGGTTGTGTAGGTTATTTTCTCAAGTGAAGGATGGAGGATGATGAGAGAAGCTTTGATGCTTACTAAGGGTGTTTATATTGGAGCTCTATTTAAGATATATGCATGCATTATTTAGTGTAATAGTTCTTTTGACAAGCCAAATAAAAGAGCTACAAATTCTTCATCCTCACCATTAGAACCAATAATGAAGAAATATTTTTCTTCTACTTTTGATGGTCACACTTTCTGGTTACTTAAGGGTGGTCATTTGGAGATGAAACTTCCAATAGAGAAAACAACGTTATGGTACTAGAGACTTGGTCATATTGGTGAGAAGGGTCTTAGAGCCTTGAAAAATAAATGCCTCATAGAGGTGCTTGATGATTATAATATTGAGTTTGATTTTGTGAACATTGCATCTATGGAAACTAAAATCATGTCTAGTTTTACTCTAATTATCACAAGTCTTCTAGGGTGTTGGACTATATTCATTTTGATTTGTTTGGTCCTATTAATGTTCCTTGAATTTCTAGATCTATATGTTTTGTTTCATTTATTGACGACTATAACAAAAATAAATTTGTTTATTTTCTCAAGAGTAAATATGAAGTCTTTAGTTAGTTTAAGGAGTTCAAAGCCTTTATTCAAAACTAGACTAGAAAAAAGATTAAGTGTTTGAGGATTGATAATGGTGGTGAGTTTTGTTCAATAGAATTTCACAAGTTCTACAAAGAGAATGGGATTGCGAGGTATAAGATGACTCCATACACCCCTTAGTAGAATGGAGTTGTGGAGAGGATGAGTAGGATATTGATGGAGATGGCTAGGAGCATGTTGAGTGGAGTTGGCCTTGAACACAAATTCTAGGCTAAATATATTTCCATTATGTGCTATTTGGTAAATATATCTCCTATATTGATCCTTGTTGATAAGACACCTACGAAGGTGTGGTCGGGTAAGAAGCCCTCATTAAGACATCTCAAAGTATTTGGTTAGAAGGCATATGTGCATGTTTCAAATGAGAAGAGGTCTACGTTGTATAACAAGGTAGTTAAGTGTTTCTTGTTTGGACATGGATTCGGTGTGAAAGAGTAAAAAAATTGGGATCTAGTTAAAGTTTCACTTTTTTTATGTTGATATTGGCATTTGTGAGGCCCAAATCAAACCATTGTGTTTATTACAAATAGGGCAATGATTTTTCATTTTTATCACTTTGTATTTTGATGAAATCTTTTTTTGTTAACAATATGGAGGTGATTATAGACTTAAAATCTTAGCTTTCTACATAGTTTGATATGAAATACTTATGGGCTAATAAGATCATATTTGGTATGGATGTTAGAAGAGAGATTATAAATAAAGAATTGGTTAGGCCAAGTAAGTATGTGAAATTTGTGTTTTAGTATTTCAACATGGTAGAAATTGTTGGCCAATGATTGTTCCTGTTTTGGTGGATCTAAGTTATCATTTGAGCAATGTCTATCTACACCTAGTGAGATGGAGGATATGTATCATGTTTTATACACTAATATAGTTGGTAATCTTGTGTATGTTTTTGTATGCACCAAACTAGACATTGCCCAAGAAATGGGATTCTTAAGTCTTTTTACGACTAATCCTAGTCAAGACCTTTGGGTTGTAGTGAAGAGGATCTTAAGATATTTTTGGTATAATATTTTTTACATGTTATTAAGGAGATGATGTCTTAGGGGACCTATATAACTTTATGGAAATTCAAGGATGTGTGGATTATAATTGGGTAAGTTATGTTAATAGTAGGAGATCTGCTATTGGTTATCTTTAACCTATATGGTGGTGTAGTGAGTTAGATGAGCAAGTGGCAAAGTATGGTCACTTTTCCTTGATAGAGGAAAATTATATGATAGTTATTCATTCTTATAAGGAGGCCATCTAGCTTGAGAGGTTGTGTTTATATGGAATGAATCAAGGATTAGCTTGGATGAGATGCAATTATTAGAGGTGACATCAACTTAGCAAAGAACCCATTTTTTTGTGTATAGATTAAGTACATTTATTTTCACTATGATTTTTATCATGACATGGTGGAGGATGGGAGGGTGATGCTTGAAAAGGTTAAAACTTTGGATATTATTATATATACATTAAAAAATCATATGACCATGAAGAACGTTAGATGGTGCAATGAGACTATGGACCTCTTGGCCCCTAATAAATAGTTGATGATATTCCCTTTTTCTCTTGCAAGGTATATGACAAGTCAAAGAATGTTGGGAGAGGTGTTTCATACACCTTGCACTGATAATGGTTTATTTATTATTTATTAATTATTGGTGATTGTAAGAACATAAATTGCATTCCTTGTAATTTATTTGTGTATGTTTTATTTTTAGTTTAATATTTTTCCTAGTCTTCCTATATTGAAAACCTTTCTCTAGCCTATTTTATTTCTTCCCTTGGCTTGGTACCCTTTACTTGTGTCACTTTACCCTCTCTTTCTTCCTTTACCCCTTCCTAAGACCTATTCATGTATCCTTATGTCCCCCTTTCCATTTTCATGTGTTTTTTTTCCTTCTTATAATCTTCCTTCACACTTAAACTAAACATGTTTTCATTTCCAAGGTGATTTCTACAAAAATTAAATGCTTATTTATCCTATCTTATGAAAATATTATATTTTCACCTTATTTATTTCATAAATTTTGCATCTAATATCTAATTAGGATAAAACCATCTCTATTGGTATTGGTATGATTCTACCTTCCTTCCCTTTTGGTTCATCCATCTCAAGGTATGTGACACCTAAGCCCCTATCCCTCATTTTGGTAAAATTCTCCCAACTTCTCATGGTTACAAAGTTTAATGAACTCTTGTGCTAGGTTGGAAAAGGTCAATTCAAATGGTTCTCACTCAAAATAACAAAATTTGGCCCCAAAAATCTACAAAAGCAGCCTTCCTACCCTCATTTTGACATCACACTATTGTCTCACCTTTTCACTTTTGATTTCGTCATTATTTTTATAATATTTGGATCCTTAGAAAATCTTCATCAATCTTAGTAGCCTATTCATGCATCATTATGAAGCTATGAAGTATCTTTTGTGGTCCTATCCCTCTCTCATTGTAATTCTTCTTCTTCTCATCCATTTTCCCTTCTAGTTCATCCTAATTTTCCTTAGTTTATTGTTTTCTCATTCCTAATTCATCCCTCTTTATCCCCATGTCACAAATGCTTCCATTTCTCTCCATCTTGCCTCCCATTTCCTTCTCCTACCAAGTCCCAGCTTCCTTCCTTGTATCTCCTAATTGGTAAGCATATTAGGATTTTGATTTTCTCTCATTATCAAGTGTACTTTAAATTTTATTTATTTATTATTCCACTATCATTTCCATGTGGAGCTCTATGTTTGAATTATCCAAAAGGGGGCTAATTGAGATAGTTTGTTTATTTGACCTGACAACCTCATAGGGCTCCACAAGCTTAATGTTTCTTACAAATGGTTTATGAAAGAATCAAAGTAGATTGAGTAGGCAAGATAATTATAAAAATTGATCACCACAAAGAGATAGAAATTCTAAAAAAATTAATTCAGTTGGAGGCAAATCACTAGAGCCACCAATGCTCATACAAGCATAAGAATTCTCATAAAAAAACAATCATATAGCCACCAAATTTACCAGAGAATTTCTTAACACTCTATTAAACCTATTCAATTGGCTTTCTATTTTTCTTTAGATTTAGGGTTTAAAATTTTAGATTTTCACTCTCTTATTTGCTTGCATTTTCCTTTGTTATTTTACACTATATATTTTATTTTCATTTCCTCTTTTTGTATTACCTTTGACATTTGTAAGCATCCAAAATTAGTGTATTTGACATCCCCAATCCTATACTTGATAGATTTGACAATTTCAAGTAAGTTTTGAGAAAATTCACTATCCTAGTGCCATCAATTTTCATATGAACACAAAAATCCTATGGAAATGTGTGCCCCCCTAAGCCATAGGGGAATGTTTGACCTATTATAGATTCACACAACACTTATGTAATATCCCATAGTATCATTTATAATATTTCTCGTCATTCGAGCTTATCCCAGTTTCATCTACATACATATATTCATTATTTCTCTCTCTCTCTCTCTCTCTCTCTATTTCTTACATGGTTATTTTCTTATTTCTTGATTTTTGTTTGTCTTGTTTATTGTCCAATCATAGATCCATGTGATAGGTTAGTGTTGGATTATTTAGAGATATTATTTCATTAGCACTAGTTTATTTCATGCAAGAAATAATAAGGGTTAATGTTTCTCGACCATAAAACCATTTCATTTTTTCAATGATCCCTCATGGAAAAATGTGTTCCACTATTCAACTTGGTCATTATGCCATGTGCATGCATTGATATTATGTGCAAGGGACTATCTTATCATGTAAGGTGTGCAATAGAATCTATGATAATGTAAGAGTGTACAAGAGTTCTAATAGCATGTAGAAAACATGTAAAAGTGTGTTAGAGGGAGGTTACATTGTTGACTTGAAATATTGAACAATTTATTATACAAGTTATGATGTGTCATAAGGAATATTTGAGTGGAGGAATGAGGCTAGAAAATGGTTAACACAATTTGGAGAGATGGATCTAACATGTTGAAAGGAATTTGGGCATATGAAAGTAACTTCCTACACCAATCTAAGTAGCAAAGATAGTGCAAAATTCATTTTAAATCCTTAACAATTACAAGTTGGCATGCATATTCAGATACAATAAAAAATAATAGCAAATAATAGCAAACCATTATACAGTGTTTATGTGGGGAAAATCCCTTTTGGAGGAGAAACACTTTGCACTCCAAAAGCACATCTCAATTGTATTATTAGTAAAAAGCATTTATAATATAGTCATAGAGACAAGCTCATTAATATGAGTCTTTAATAATGATCCAATAATTTTGGAGTGAATCTAGTAGCATAATGATACCTGTAAAATCTTCAAAATATGTTCTAACTTACAAATGCACAAGTACCAAATAAATACTATAATGCAAGAGAAGATGGATATCTAGGATTTCCACATGGAAATAATCCAACCCCTACATGTTTGTCTTGAGTCTCCTTGACATGCACAATACTTGCATGCATGCAACAACCTTGCATGAAGTACACTATCATAATCAAGGCCCACTTAATTTTTTTCCATTTCCAATGTCCTCCTCCTCATGTATAGGACCTCCTCAACATGTAATTTTTTGCATGCATAGGAAACTTCATCACACAAGGCCCACTTGTCATAATATGTTATAGTTAACTCTTCCACCATCATAATCAGTCATAAATCAGTATTTTCATAAGATCCCATCATAATCTATCATATGATTCTTACAACATGATAAATTTCCATAAATTTAGCCTCTAGTCGGTTCCACCAAGTGGGGTACCTACTTCCACAATTATAACTTACATGTCATATAGTCACCTCCATGTATAATGTCACCTCAACTAGTAGGTCCGATAAAATGACATGATATTATTGGGAAAATAAACTTGGGATAAAATGAATCATCAAACAAATAATTAAATTCTAAAACTTGTAAAACTTGAGACATCTTAATCCCAATATTCTCTCACTTATCAAAGACCTTTTAAGAGATAAACAAAAATCAACTACTAGGGGCCATGAGGCCCATGGAATCAAAACACCATCTAAACTTATTTATACACATAGGTTTTATCAATGTATCTAAGAAATTTTCCAAATTTTCTACTTTCTCCATCTTCACCTTTCCATCTTCCACCATATCACAAACAAAATGGAATTAAACATCAATGTGCTTTGTTCTTGTATGGAAGGTAGGATTATTTTCCAAACATATGGTACTTTGACTGTCACAATAGACAATAATCATTCATGCATCAATCTCAACATTAAAAAACAATATCCTAATCCAAATGGATTTCTTACGAGCATGATTAGCTACCATATACTTTATTTCTATTGTGGACAAAGTGACTACAACCTGCCATTTAATCATCCAACTGATAACATCACCAAACATCATGAATACATATCTAATGGTTGATCTTTTGTTGTCATAGTAATCTTCTCAATCTGAATCCATATATCCATGAATATAAATTGAATATCGACGTCCAATAGGATAACCATGAAAACATAGCCTGGAATACTTGAAAGTACCCCATAGATATCTAAACATTTCTTAATCATATCCCAATGTACCCGAGACATAAATCAACTCAGGACTCCCACTTCTTGGTAAATGTTTGGCCTCATACAAACCATGACATACATTAGACTACCAAAAACACTTACATAAGGTACTTATGCTCATGTCCTCCATCTTAGAAGGAGATTTTGGAAAATCCTCTATAGATAGCTTTGTCCCTTGCATAATAGTATCAACCAATGGTCTATAAACTACCATGTGGAATCTCTCCAACACTGAACTTACATACTTGTTGTAGCTTAACCAAATCTTTCTGCTAATTTTGTCTCTTCTGGTTTTTATTCCCATGATGTACCTATTTGTACCTAAATATTTCATTTCAAACTATATTGAAAACTAAGACTTCAAATAAAAAATCATAGCTTTACCACTCCTAAAGAACAAAATATCATCCACATATAATATAATTATGAGAATGTGATTATTATCGGTCTTGTAATAACACAATGATCAGATTTTGATCTTATAAATCCCAAGCTCAACACAAAGTTATCAAACTTTTGGTACCACATCCTAGGAGACTATTTCAAATCATATAGAGACTTATTCAACTTGTAAACCAAATGCTCTTAACCTTTTACAAAAAAATGCTCTGGCTATGACATAAATATCCTCCCCCAAATCACCATGAATGAATGTTATCTTTGCATCCATCTACTCAACTTATAGGTCATAAGTTGTAGTAAGTGATAACAAAAAATAAGTGGATGTGAACTTTGCAACACGAGATAATACTTCACCATATTGATCAATTTCCCCCACCTATGAATACCCCTTTATGACTAACATTGCCTTAAGCTTCTCATCTCTACCATCAATACCAAAAAAATATTGAACACCCATTTAAATATAATGGGTTTATGTATTTCAATCAAGGGTACTACATCCTATTTATTATTTCTTTTAATGAATCTATCTCAATATGATGATCTACTTCACGCTTTTTTTAGAGTGATGGTTATCTTTGTCTCTTGAAGCTTTGGGATGAATTTTTTTATTGGCAAGACTTCTTGAATAAAATCTATAAGACTCTACTTGGAGATATAATGTAGAGACTAAAGATAAGCTTCGATACATTGGCAACTAACCAAAACATATAGTAGCTAAACCATTACTTGTCACCTAATAAAATTCAACACTACGTGTTATGCTTATGGTCATCTCTTGCAATCACTATTTACATCTCTTAGATCTATGCTTTCATATGTTGCATGCAAGGGTAGTTACAACTAAAATATCTAAGAAAAGTCGTCTATCCTTTATTCTTTGATGGATGTTAATACATTGTTCCAAAGCATGCTAATTTAGGCCAAAATATCTACAAGAATAATTGTATTAGTGCACTTGCCTAGACCAATAGTCCCAGGCTTGTGTATATACTAGTCTCCAAAATATAAAAATCTATTTTACTATCTAAAGGTCTATTCATCTTTTCTCTTCTTTGAAGAAATTTTTATTTGCGATAAAATTACTTTTCCATCAAATTTTATTAACAAAAAGTACACTTAACTAACAATAAATTCTCTAATTCCTTCTAAATGTTAGACTTTGAACATAGTCTATTTTTATGGTAATGTCTTCAATTTCAAGTGTACAATATCAAAAGGTAAAAAATAAATTAATTGAAAATTTTAAACTATTAAAAAAAATACAAATTTTTCTTAATTTTGATTTGTTTTATTTTATTTTTTTAAATTTAGAAAAATGTTTTTGATTAGTTTAGTAGGGAAGGGCCCTGATCCCATGGTTACATCCAAAAAATAAAAAGGAACCAAACGAAGGCGGGAGACAACACCACCAGAATGAACCAAGAAACACCATGCAGAGTGGCTCACATGCCATCATTTAACATAGTAACCATAGTATATCCACTATTAATAAAAAACAACCAGTTTCTACTAGCAAGTTTATAACTACATAAAAGTTAATAAGATCAACAGTGTCCTAGATGATATTTAACCACAACAGAGCTATAATAAAATAACAGTCCGAGATATGGAACCAAAAAGACAAAAAATGTAAAGCAGTCATAAAAGTAGCAACAAGAGGCCATTACTTGGCATTCTTCAACAATTCTCCATATTCTCCAATGAGGGAGATGTATTCCCTCCATCTAGGTTCCTCGATCTCATCCAACATCTTTAACACATCCAACTTCCCCTATTTTTTTAGATTCCTAGCAATTTTGGTTTCTCTAGAAACAACTCCCAACATCACCCTCCTAATCAGTCTGTTAGTTACCTTCATAAGCATAACTAGGGCTTTCTCCATGTCATTAAATTGAACTTGCAAAAAATTCAATCTGCTCTTCAAAAAGTCAATGCTAGAGTCATCAGCATTAGTCTCCATTCCCATATTCCCAACATCCTACACATTCTCACTATCATTCTTAAGTTCCTCAACTTTCTCAATTTGGTCCTCCTCTTCCTCATCCTTTTCAAAATCCATGTCCTCTTCCCCCATATCATAAGCAGAGTCCTCAAAGTCCATATCCTCCAAATCATCTTCCTCCTGGGCTTCAAACTGTTCAAATTCCAGGTCTTCCTCTTCGTAACCATAAATTTTATGTTTGCCTTTCTTTTCCATAGAGGCAACTTTAGCTAGGCGTGTTGACTTCTACCACCGCTTCCACCACTCCCCTGCCCTTGTGAAGTCAATTTCAAATCCACATTAAAGACACCTTCTTTAGAAATATTAATGACATCCTTAGGGCTAATATTTTTTTGTTTTCTTCACCTTGGGAAGGTCCACTAGTAAAGGTGAGTGTTTTCTCTTCTCAAGCATAGCCTTGAAGATCTGTATCTCATACACACCTTTTTCGTCAATTTTTTGCACCACAGGAATAGAGGGGTTGGAGACATTGGTCACAGGGGACGGGCTCATAACAAGAATTAGTGCCCTCCTAGTAGGAGTAGAGGGAGGAGGTTGGGGGTTAGGAGCCACAACAGGGATTTCTTCAACATGAGGTTCCTCTATCCTATCCAGGTTAAGATTGTCAATTCTAACAACCAAAGGATTTCCATGAGGATTATTAGCCAGAGCATATTTATACAGAGTTAACATCAGACCTTGGTGAATGGGAAGACTAGCACCCTTTTCAATATTGAGTTGCAGAGATAACAAAAGATAAAAGGGTAAATTGATAATCTCAACATGCCTTATATGATTAAGCAGAGGGAAATGGTAAGCATGCACCGACATATATATGCCCTCTAAGGTAAAATAACACATTACAAATAGGCTAACCAAAGAAAAGGGAGGAGGAAGTTCCAGTCTAGCATACCCATTTTGGAATCGTTTGAGATTTTCCCCTTCATGCAAAAATTTATCCACAAAATTTTGATAATCTGCCCCACTCTTCTTGGCAACCTTAATCCCTTGGTTTTGCAAACCGATAGCTTCTACAATGAGCTGTGTCATTACCTCAAACTTCACCGCACCAATAGTCACACTACCTTTCCTTCAAGAGTTTGTAAACTTAGCAGTTAAATTCTCATTATAGCCTTTCAAAGATTAAAAAAACAGAACCATACCAACATTTTCAAAGAGCCTCCAAAGGTCCACATTTTGCTTGAGGGCCTGATAGTTCAGAAGCTTGGTGCACTTCCTTGGGCCTCCCATTTTCACTATCTACAAGTTCTTAGGCTTCTTCAAACTATGCTTCATAATCTTCCACTTCTTCGACTTTCTTTTCTTGTTGTAGAAGACAAAACATCTCCAAATAACTAAATGAGCCCTTAAAAAATGTGGGATCAAGTAGTTTCTTTTAGGAAGAGCCAGTGGCACAATTCTTGGGACCAATAGCTCATCATTATTATTGCAAGTATTAAAATTCATATTTAATTCCATAGTTTTCCACACTTTGCAAATTCGGGGGAAGCTGACATTAGGCAATTCGGTACGAATTGAAATGACAACCTTTATCAATTTGAATATCTCCACGTGATCATCAAGCATCTCGAGAAGGGAAGAAAGATTTAATTTAGTACCTAATGAGATCATCTGATATCTCACCATACCCCCAAAATCATCATTTCTCTGTAAACCTTTAAACATCTCAATTTTCCCCTACTGCCCGCATAACTTCAACAATTCATTTTTGCAAGTTGTAATCATTTTCAAGTTTCTCATTTAAAATCATGTCTTTTAAAGGCCTTGACATATTATTATTAGTCCAGTGGGTCCACCCCATACAACTTAGAGCCACATTGGCGGCACAATCAACAACTTTATTGCCCTCTCTGTAGACATGTTGCACCTTGCAGTTGGTGAAGTAACTCTTCAAGGATAAACATTTCTCTATTATGTTTTTTAGCTCCCAAGGTGGCGTAATAACACCGTTCCAAATATCCACAATGAGTTTGGAGTCTCCTTCTAATATGAAATTTTTTAAGCTGATCTCCTTTAGAGTTTTGAAACCTCCTAGAGTTTCGATAGCTTCAACTTTATTATTAGAATAGACACCCATATTCACACCAAAACTCACAATGCAATTTCCTCTGTGGTTTCTTAGAAGACCCCCAACCCCAACTAATCTCAGGTTACCTTTTGAGCACCCATCAAAATTACATTTTATCCAATTTGTCTGAGGAGGAAACCACATCATAGCCATTCTGGTAATCATCATTGACCAATTGAGCTTAGTGAGATCCTTCCTTATACCCCAGTTTTGCTTTATCCTCATCTCTTTGTAGTTAGGCCAAGCTTTGGAGAAGCTGTATCTTCCTGCCTCAATGTTCTCCTTAATCTGAGTTTTTATAATCATGCTTACCTCCCAATTGCTTCTCTCCACTTCCCTAAATATCCTATTGTTTCTTTCTTTCCATATTTCCTAGGTAATAAAAGGGGGAACTTGGTTCCAGAGGTCAACAATAAAATTATGAGAAAAAGGGCAATTCGACTAGCTTTCAAGAAACATCTTCATTGATTAAGGGAACACCCAATCTGAGGACAACAACAATAAGAAGAAGGACCACACTTTCCTGGAAAATTAGCACTGAAAGAAAAGATGCATAATTGACTCCTCTTCCTACTTACAAAGGGAACATTTGTTAACCACTTGAAATCCCCTCCTAACAAGGTTGTCAATAGTTAGATTTTTTCCATGAGTAGTAGACCACCAGAAATAGTTAATTTCAGGAACCAAGTTCTTTAACCACATCTTATCCAAAAATTGATCAGTGGTGACATCCCTAGGCTTCTCCAGTTCCTCATAAGCCTCTTTAACCGAGAAACAACATGAAGAGCAACCTTTCCAAATCCATTCATCTTCCCTTTCTCTATCAAACTACTTATCCTCCCCAATAAGGATGTGCAACCTTAAAAGGGTCGGGTCCCAGTTAACCTGTCTCTGGCCTCTCAGATTATCCCTCCTTAATATGAATTTTAAATCCTTCCAATTAGGGTCCCCTTCTCCCAATTATTATAGTCAAAAACCTTTTTTCCATAAATCCTAGCTAAGCTTTATTTGAGAGGATTTAGATCTTCAATTGAAGATAAGGTAGAAGTCAATCCAAGGGTCCTTCCAAAAATTTGTATTCATACCATTCCAAATTATCTTTCTAGACCCTTGCTTCAACACATTTTTTAACTTGACAAGATGATTCCATAAGGCAAAACCACTAGGCAGGTCGGACATAGAGAGGAAACAGGCAGGGTTCCTATTCCTCAAGTACTTAGCTTGGAATATTTTTACCCAGTCTGTAGATCCTTTTAGAAGATTCCATCCAATTTTAGCTATGAGGGATTTGTTAAGCAAGGATATTCTTCTTATTCCCAAACCCCCTCTCCTTTTGGGAGTGCACACTGTTTCCCAACTAATCAGGGATAGTCTTATTTTTTTGTCTATGCTTGACTACAAAAATCTTCTCTGAATCTGTTCTATCTTTTCTCCTATAAAAGTAGGAATTTTAAAGAGAGATAAGTAATAAATAAGAATATTTTGAAGAGAGGCCTTTAGAAATTGGGCCTTTCTAGCCAAGCTAAGAAGTTTCCCCTTCCATCCAAACAACTTGTTTTGCACTCTCTCAATCAGCTGATTCGAGTAGTTATTTTCCAATTTCTTGGAAATCAAAGGTAGGCCAAGATAGGCATCAGGTAAGGCAACTTTCTGACATCCCAAAATTTTCACCACTTTGTCCTTAATCTGTTGGTCAGTGTTGAAGAAATATATCTTGCTTTTTTCAAACTACTATATTTGACTCCAATCTCTGATGAGCGTTTGTTGGAATATTGATAATATATTGTTGGAATATCGACGAACCATTAAAATAATTTTCGTTGCTAATTTTTTGTCGCTTTCCCGACTAGCTTTAAAATGTCGAAATCACGACTCTGCTTTGTCGATTGCCACCACAGAAAAGGGCCCTGGTGTTCGTTAGAATATTGACAAACATTTTGTTGATCTAGCGATGAACTATAGCCAAAACACAAGTGACATGCCTTTGCCAAAGCGTCGGATCAACAAAAGAAGTTCGTCGAACTTGCAACAAAATAGGCAAGTCATTACAATGAAAGTCTCGTTGGACATATTGAAAATTCGTCAGATGCTTTTGGAGGTTCATCGAAAGTTCGACGAAAAAGGCAAGTCATTATGACAAAAGTTTCGTCGGACGTATTGCAAATTCGTCGAACAATTTTGGAGGTTCGTCGAAAGCTCGACAAAATAATGGAGTTTAAAAAAAAAAAACTATTCGTTCAATACCATTGGCCTAACAATGATTCATCGACCGGAACCCCCATCACAGTCCCGCCAATGGCCCGACGAAAATAGCTCACAACCTAGTATCGGTGTAACAATACTCTATCAGACTGAATCCTAAGGTGCTCTCCCGATATACCGATAGAGTCAAGTTGTCAACAAAAGTAACCATGAATTATAACAATGGGAATGAATTCTCTATTGCCATTGATTAGCTTTTTAATCGAATGGCTGTGAGTTGATTCCACGACCTAATACGCATGTGCCTTTTCAAAGGCTTATTGAGGCCCAAAATTTGTTTTGGGCCAAGTTGTCAACAAAAGTAACCATGAATTATAACAATGGGCATGAATTCTCTATTTCCATTGATTAGGTTTTTAATCGAATGGTTGTGATTTTATTCCGCGACCTAATACGCATGTGCCTTTTAAAAGGCCTGTTGAGGCCCAAAACAAAATTCCATGTCTCAACAGGCCTTTTAAAAGGCACATGCGTATTAGGTCACAGAATGAACTTACAACAGTCTGATTTAAAAGCTAATCGATGGTATTGACCTTGTTTTAACTCCTCGACCTAACCTAAATTCAATACCATCAGCCTAACAATGCTTCATCGACGAAACCCCCATCACAGTCCCACCGATGGCTTGATGAAAATAGCTCACAACCTAGTATTGGTGTAACAAGACTCTATCGGGCTGACTCCTAAGGTGCTCTCCCGATATATCGATAAAGTCAAGTTGTCAACAAAAGTAACCATGAATTATAACCATGGGCATGAATTATCGAATGCATAAAGTATATCGGGGGAACTATGGTGCATCAGGGAAACATTATCTGGTGTCCCACTGATAGAATGAAGGATAGGGGTCCATCGGTGGAGAGGGTGGCTATCGGTGAATGAAACGTCTTAGGTCTACAAGTTGCAATTGTGACTAGCTAAAGGGAAAGAAAATTGGAAAATGTAACCAACATTTAAGTGGAAATAATTAAAAGTAACCACACTTTTTACATGGTTGAACCAATTTAAGTGGAAATAATTAAAAGTAAACGAGGTTGATCAGACAACATACTAAGCTAGTGGAAGATGACGTATGTCATGAACTATTGGCAATAGTGAACGGTGGAGATCAAACAGAGCTTTGATCGGACATCTTTTCGGGAGCTTGGTGCGAATATTGTAGATTTCCTTCTTGATTCTCTAAAATTACACAAGCGGTGTACCTGAAAGCCTTATCAGCGTGAGTGAACATCATCGGTAGGATACTTAGGGATGTCCCCCCGATACAACAATGACCTTCATATCGAATGGACAAAGTGACATCGCCAGGACCTTAAAGAAGGTCAGGGCCAAGGTGTCACTCAAAGTGGTGACGGCTATCATGTAAGATTAAATGTTTGTATGGGTTTTGGGTTGTAGTTCACTTTGGGTGGCCACCTAGATAAAAGGAGGGTTGTTGACTTGAAGTCATTTTGTGATCGTTATGATGAAAACCTATGTAATGGGTGCTTGTTTTGGGCTATATTTTGAGTTCCACTAATGGAACAATTTTGTCAATTTTGTATTTAAATATGCTACAATCGAAGGTTTTCTTCCCAATTCTTTCCTCTCGGTATGCATTTTGAATTAGGTTTTTGAATATTTTATAATAATTATAATAATATAATATAATGGCTATGCCATTTTTGCCAAAAATAAATAAATATTAAACTACACACTAGAATCTAATTTTGTGGAAAATGAGCAATTTGGTGAGAAAAAGTACCTGTAGTGCATCTTGGATACTTAGCTAGTGTACTAAAAAATAGGATTGCAAACCCAAAATTATTCTCACTCTGGAAATTCAATAGAAAAATACAAAATGTTATCTCGGATACTTAGATCTTAGACAGTCAATAAAACAATATGAGCATGATTATGAACGGTTTTACCTAGTCCCACTCTTGATCTCCATGTTTGAGAGCCTTCTCTTTAAGACCCCATGAATCCACTTTGATTCATTGTTGTCAAAAGAGATATTAATGTGTAAACAAAGAGCCACATTTAGAAAAACTGGTTGCTGATTTCTTCTAAGAAATTTAGAGACTACAAAAAGAAGATACCTGATGGGGATCATGCAGGCTTCCTAGAGAAAGCACTACAATATGGCCTTGAGCAACAATGAAAAACTTTGGATTACCTTCATAGTAAATCCTAACATCATGACATTGAGGCTCTTCCTCATTAAGTTGATGGTATGAAGAACCAAATCCATATCCTCCTTGAGATACATATCATATTGAATAGAAAAACACAGTGACAAGCAATCTGAATTATGAGATAAAGCCTCCAAACCCTCTATGGAAACATGACTTTTACCAGATAATCAAAATTTTAAATTTAAGTAATACCCAAGAAAAATAATTCCATACAATGCAGCTACACATGAAACTTACAGATGGGACTAATCTTCCACTTCTGACTCTCCTTCTTATTCCATTTAAAGAGGACAATCTCTACCCCTTGATTCACAAAAGTCAAGTTTTAGAGTTATGTCACCACTAAAAACAAAAGAAACAGAGCTTTGAAACCAAATCCACACACAACACAATGTTCATAGTGAAAAGTTAGCACTTTCTTTCATCTTTGCATATTGGTTTGATGCTTCAAACGATGCATTTCTTATATTGAAAAATGCATTACCTTATTGAGCTTCTCTTTGTTTCGAGAATAGTTTAATTATCTACTTAACAGAGCCAACCATGTGAAGGTGGAAGCTCATTTGGCCCCTTCCCCCCCCTCAAATAACTCTCAATTCCCCATACCCGATCATATAACATTAATTATTCATTCATTTATTAATAACAAATAACATTCATTCATTCATCCTACATTAATAACATATAACATTCATTCATTAACATATTCACATTCATTCATTCATCTATTAATAACATATAATATTCATTCATCCATCCATTAATAAAATATAACATTCATTCATTAACATATTCACATTCATTCATTAACATATAACATTCATTCTTTCAGTTTTTACATATTATGAAAAATATGGTTGTCATAATATGATTACAATCACTTCTTTTTTTGTTTCTTTTTTGCAACTAAAAAAAGCTAAAGTGGAGTATCGTTTTCTAAATCATTTGTCCCCCCTTTAGTTGTTCTGAGCTCTGCTCATGATCTTAATGTATGCCTAGTCATTTACTCACGACGTGGACGTCGTTGCAAGGGGGGTCTGCTGCAATAGAAAATAAATGTTAAATTGATATGTTTTATTATTATTGTTACAAGTATTTCATTAATTAAAAGAACATTAGAGTGACACTCTTTACATGATGGGGCCACATCATGTTCATGATCTGGAGTTGAAACATGACAGGTTACATTAATTAATACACCAATTACAATTAAATATGTTTAAAAGAACATTAGAGTGGTCCTCTTTACCTGATGGGGCCACATCATGTTCCTGATCTTGTCTAGCCTGATCATACTCAACATGTTGATCACGCTCTACATGTTCTAAAGTTGAAACACAAAAGGTTACATTAATTAATACACCAAATGCAATTAAAGATGTTTAATTGTATTAATCTATACTCCGTTTTGTATAGCACATGAATACATCTAGTACCAGGATGCACACCATGACCTTCATCTACAGGTTGTGCTCCACCCTCACCAGGCTGCATTCTAATGTCATGTTTAGTATTATCATTGCTTGTCTGTTTAAAAGAAATAGGCACATAATTACTTTATGGTGGAAATTAATATTGAATAAATTGCACAAGTATTCAATTTTAAATAAACTTTATTGAGTTTATTTACCTGCGTGTCAGATGCAGTGGAAGATTGTGTTTGCCTAGTCAAGACTCTTAGGAGTTCAGCTAGGGCTCCATAGCCTTGCTGAAAGGAAATCTTTAGGTCCTCTTCTGTGGGCACTCTGTTGAATTCAAAGCCCTGCATTTTTGCATAAAATCATGAATTTTGCTTCTATGGTGTGATAAAACCAAAATTATTTGTAATTTATTATTTGGATGCAATATTTCATTTATTGATACTTACAATTTGTGCGGCTAATTTCATATAACCACTAGAGCCAAGTTTGTGTTGCCCGTGTTTTTCTAGTCTTGCCTTTGTTGCCTTTGATGTGTCCAGCAACCTATGAAAAGTTTGAAATACGTTAGATTATGTAAAAAGAAAGAGTAATCGGTATATAATTACATTGTTGATAGTATCACATACCTTCCTTGGCTCGATGGTGTCTTTCCTTTTTTCTTTTCAGCCTTCTCCTTTCCATCTAACACCAGGTCCTTCCACTCCCTCTTCAGAATCATGGGAGGACGCTCGTACTTTCTGTTCTTCTCTAAATGTGACCTATATTGGTCCCTCACATACTTTAGATAGGTACCAGCTTTCTTAAGGACCTTGGTTTGGTTGAATATTTTATCACCGAACAACACAACTAAATGGTTAATGAGCTCATTTTTTAAATCTTGATTTTGGGCATTCCACCGTGTACGTATGGTGGGCCCAAAGAGCTCCAATGTAATATCACTTAGATGTTTATAAAAAATATCATTTTCTACAAAATGATCATGGGATCATTAGTCTAAAAAGAGTGATCAATAAGTAAATTTCAATTAGATTATATATAATAATAATTAATTTTTTTTAAAGTACCTGGGACCTTCTCTATCTTTATGGGAATGAAATCTTTGGTCACCACAAATATGACCGGCAATGTTCCCATACTAGTAATACGGGAAGATCTAGGAAATGCTGCTAAAACATCACCAGTACTAGTGGCCTCTGCATCCCCAGGTACATGTCCTAACGCATGTTCTGGCATGTGTTTGCTGCCAGAGGGTGCACTACCAGATGCCTGCATGGTATGTGCTGTCGACATTTCAATCGACAATATAGGCATAGATGATGGGGTTGGATGATGTGATGTATGCACAAGAAGATCAGGATTGACACTTGTACCAATCCCTACTCCCTGGGCAGCACCTGCAGTACCCTGATCATGGCCAATAACATCATGAGGATGCAAATAATCTTGTAAAAACAACACATATTTTAATTCATGACATAAAATAGTACAAAATATAAAACCATGAATGAACTTATGTTATAATTAAAGATCTCATGATAGCTTACTTGCAAGTTCTGTGCTCTCTCAGTTAATATTTTAACCCTTTCTCTTATCTCATCTGTTTGAGGCACTATGAATATCAACTGAAGGATTTCTTCATTGCATTGTTTTGGGTCTTCCTCATCATATCCACAGTGTTTGTGGAATATGTGATGTCATCATCGCATAATAGTGACTGCACCTCCCTATGGATGCTCTCCTCTACTAGTGCTGGTGCCTTTCCCCAATCAGCCGACTGCAACAAGAATATTAAAAACATTATCAAAATTAACCCAATAAACTTATGAAAAAAATATAATAATAAAACATTTTGCTCGTATCTAATTTGTACAATTACAATGAGATAAACCTGTCGAGTAGAAGTTCCTGAAGATGCATTGCGATCTGAGCTCTGGGTCGAAGCCTTCCCCATATGATCAATGTCCCCCTGCGAAAAAAATTAAATATAAAAAAACATTACCGAAATGAAACCAAGACTTACGAAAAAAAACATAATAATAAAATGGTATATTGGAGTCATTAATTGGAGGTTGGGTAAAATGGTATATAGTATGTACCACCCCCATAGTAACTGTGTTTGTATCTAAGTGATTCAAATTATAATTGATTAGAAACTCTTCCCCTATAGTTATTGATTTTATCACACATATGAATACATGGTTTCCCTCGCGCGCCTCAAATATGCAATTGGGTTGCTTATTTGTTGACCTAGGTCATGTATTTTTTAGAAACTCTGCAATATTCCCTGATGCTTTTGGCCTTCCATCAATGTACATAGCCACTCATTTATTTTGATCCTTATCTTTTAGCTATATATAATTTACTAATAGTGCATACCTACGCATACTTCGTGTATATCGAACCAGCTGCATCCAATCTTTGTAACTATAACAGGGTCCGACATACTCCATCAATTCAATAACTTTTTCGTAACAGACCTTTATGCCGTCCATGCAAAATAGGCCCAAACCATGTAATGACGATGGTGCTATGCGATATATCCTCTCATTGACACAAAAATTAGTGTTTATTGGAGGAATTTCCTTGGGTACCCATTGTTTTCGTAGATGTTTGTACCTCAAGGGCACCTTGATGTCGCCTATGCTTTCATCATCATAAGAATATGACCCCCCTTCAGCAAGAAAAAATTCTATGCATTTATGAAATTTTCTTCTAATATTTTGACCTCTAGTTGATCTTCCTCTTTTAGACCTACTACATGTCTCGCTTTCCTCTTCTCTTCCTAAATTTCCCTCGCTCGAAGAAGACAACTCTGACAAATACCTATTTGGTGGTACCTGCACTCATAAGAATGTTGGATGAAGTTCTTTCATGGTGATATGATCCCAAGGTGACATTATGATTAATCTATCATTTCATCGCTAGAATTTGACAGGTTATAAGGTAATCAAGTATTGATAGATTGCAAGTTATTATTACTACCATCCAAATGTGTCCATCACAAATCAAATCTACTTAACGTTTTAACTCCCAAACTTTGTAACAAGTGTTAAATTTCTAATTGCTAGGATACTTTTGGTATGTTTTAAGGTAGGATGAGTGGTTGCATCAATGTTCTAGTTCTCTATGACAAGGTTTCAACATCTTCAAATAGTGAAAGTTAGTGCTCATAGTCATTTGAAACAACAAAATTTTGATTATGTATGATGGTAGGATTTGATAACTTAAAAGAATTGGCTACCCAGCAAGCTTAAAGTTAAAAGAAACTTTTTCAGTTTAAGGGGTTAGCACTTTCTTTCATCTTAGCATATTGGTTTGATGCTTCAAATGATGCATTTCTTAACCCATTTCTCTCATATTGTATTCCCATCCCATTGCAATTTTTGCAATTTTTGCAATTGTTGGAGGAGTGGATACCAAAATTTCATATCAAGTACCACGTTCTTGAAGCAATTTTCTATGTTTTTACTATTTTTTTGAAATTCTTTTGTGTTGTATGGATCCGTACAAGCTTGAAATGCTCTGAGATCATTGGTGTAGACAAATATATGTGTTCCCTTTCATTTGTATTTGTTTTGAAGTGCTAAATCACTGTTTTGTGAGAGAAAACAATCAAATATAGGGACTGCCTTGTTTTGCCCGTGTAAGGGTTTGAGGGCTAAATAGAAATGACATCCACCAATCCACCCACTGTCTTGAAATTGTAACTCTGTGGATTGGTGTGCAACATGGTATGATAGAGGTGCATTCCATTTATGGGTCTGTTAAAGCAAGAAAATTGGCATTGAATTCATGCCCTAGGATTGACAGGGGATTTTTTTTTGTAAATTTGTGGTTGTTAAGTCAGGGTTTATCAATTTGATGGATATCTTGATAGAGTCATGGTGACACTATTTGATGGTCCAATCTCTACTTTGAAACAAAAATATCTCTAACAAATCTAAGAGCTATAATGGGATGGCATTAAAGGAACCTTCATATGAAGGATCTTTTAATGAAGGACCTTTGAATTAAGGTCTTCATTTGAAGGTCCTTCATGCAAAGGTTTCTTTTAAAAAGAATTTTGGACATGAAATATTTAAAATAACAAACACCTTCATTTTAAAGTCTTGACATGGCATCATTTTTGAATGAAGGTTCTTCATTCAAAGGTCATGACGACATCACCTTCAAATGAAGGTTCTTCATTCAACTGGTATTTTGTAATTTTGTAATTTTGGGATTATTTTTTTGCCTAATCCCACAAGTGGGACACACTATTGTGCAATCACTCATTAACAAAGAGATGAATGTGTGATAATAATTTAGGGTTAAAAATAAATCCATTTGATCCTTTTATAAATGAAAGGACATTTGATGCAATCATATGCCTTGTCAAAGTTTTAACTTAATAGTAAGGGCATCATGAGTAGTTTGTTGGGCCCATTCAACAATCTTTGATGCAAGGATTGAACTGTCTAGAATGTATCTACTATCAAGAAAGCCAATTTTTTTACCTGTATGACTATATCTCAAGCAATAGATTTAATTGTGATGGCAATGATATTGACAAAGATTCTGTAATCTAGGTGTTGAGAAGCATAATTGGCCACCATCCTAGGAAAAATTCTTCATTCTCACTTTTAGGTGTTAAAATTTAACAATACTTTGATTGATGAAAGAGCCCAAAGAGCCTTTCTCCATGGTATCCAAGTACACATAGCAGCGGTCTTCTCTTATACGGTTGGACATGATTTAAAGAAATTAGCAATAAATTATTCATATAACCTAAGGTTTTATCATAATGCCATCATTGGAAAAGTATGATCAAATTATTCTATTATGAAGAATTGGTCTATGTGCCTCTAGTAATCACTATAAATTTTTGTAAGGATAAAATCACTAATTGCATCAAGTAGGAGAGAATCAACTTTGAGTTCTTCAAAGATTATATTCATCATTCATAATTTTTAAGGGTTGTGTGTGGAGGAGGTTATCACTACCAAGAAGGGAGGAGACCTTTCCTTGCATATGTTTGTGGTGGAGGTATTAAAGAAGAATTGTATGCCTCTATTTCCATTCATTAGATCTAGATTAGCCTAGCATATACTTGGGCTCCTTTTCCCCTATAAACTTCCATTTGTTTGAATTTATGTTATGTAAGCGTAATTCCATGCTATGTTGAAATATAAAAGGTGGAGGAGACCAAAAGGAAATAACCCCTTTTAGTTGTACGTTCAATTTTTTTCTTATTATTTTATGTTTTTAGCAACTTTGTGGACATAAGATTTGAGGTAGGTCATACAACAAAGAATAACATGTTCCCACCAACAACCAAGATGTGGGTAGATTATGGGAGTTTTGCCAAGACCTGAGGCTGGTCCATAAAAATGTGAAAGACTAAGCTATTTTTTTAATTTATTTTTAATCTTATACCATTTTATGAGAATGGGGGTGCCATTGTACGAGAAGATCTTCAGAAATTAGGCATGAAAATTGTAGGTTAAAAAGAATGGGGGTGCCAAATTTATAGTACTCATTGTCCCTTGGTCGTTGATTTTCTCTGAGTGCCCTCAGCCTCATCCTCGACAATGGTATTGACCTTGTTTTCACTCCTCCATACTCTTCCTCAGCGCTGGTATTGACCTTGTTTTCACTCCTCCAAACTCTTCATTGGCGTTGGTATTGACCATGTTTTAACTCCAAACTCTTCCTCGGCGTTGGTATTGATGTAATACGCCTCCATTTTTCTTCTTGTTCAAGTTGTTTTATGCTATGTTTGGTTGCAATTACTTTGATACTGGATACATTTTGTTATGATGTTTTGATCGCTATTATTGAACGATAATTATTATTGTGGGATGTGGTTATTTGATTATTGTTTCACATGCATTATGGATTAATGATGTAGAGTTAACATGAGATGTTAAAATGAGATTATTGAATTATGAAGGAAGTGTCAGTTTCGATGAGTGTATTGGTGAGGAGGATGGTTTCGCATCACTCGCTAGCGAGCGTCCTATGAATCCATAATTTCTTCTTCACGGTGTGTATTATATGCTGGATTGCAGGTACATGGCATCGACTCCACCTGGTTTCACAAGTTTGAGTGTGTCGATCCAACAGTTAAGTTGAACGAGAGATAGTAGTTAAGTAACATGTGTCAAGTTTACACCCTAGCCTTAGTGTGTCGTCAGTCGTGTGTGTCGAGTCATTGTCTGTCTTGTTTTAATGTTATTTAATTCTGAAGGATTATTGATTTGGAAATAGATATTTAGAATAATTGCATTTAAATCATGTTGATGGTTATTTAATTTAAATAATGCAATGTGAGTAAAAGATTATTTAAATTAATTAATTATATTTAGTTTATTTAATTAATTAAATTTGATCCAAGGGGTTGAATTTAATTATTAAATAATTAAATTAATTAATTAAACGTGATGCAAGAGAATGAAAGAAAATAAAAAAATTAAAATTAATTTTGGAATTTAATTTCAACGTGTGGGAATTAAATTAGAAATTGTAATTAAATGTTTATTTGAGAAATTAGTTGCAACTTTGAAAATTAATTTATTATTTGAAATTGAAATTGAAATTGAAATTGAAATATCTAATTTGCATGTAATGTGAATTAGGGTTGTAAATATTGAAATTGAAATTAAAAATTGAAATTGAAATTAATATCTAATTTGCATGTAATGTGAATTAGGGTTGTATTAGATATTTTTGATTTATAAGGAATACATGTTTTAATTTTAGGGCATAAAAAGTTTTAGGAAAAAAATACATTTTTACAGCAGGGAAGAAATTTTGAAAATTTGCACAAAAAGGGTTTGAAGAAAGTTTTGATTGTAGAATTGATTGAAGGAAAGATTATTTGCATTTGCTGGGTTTTGGATTGGATTCATTAGAGGATTGAAGAAAATTCAGGAAATCTTTGGAGGAGGCTTGCATCAGAAATTCATTTCTTCCTGTAGCTTCTTGTAATGGGTTTTCCTCTTTGTGTTTTATAGTTCTTGATTATTTTTTTTTTAAATAGTAGTGATTAAAGATTTGTTTGTTAAATCTGTTTTAGAAAACAAATTTGATATTAGAAAAAAAAAATTAAATAAATTTACAGCCTTTGCTTGTGAAAATTCTTGAATGAAAATTGTGAAAACCTCAGTTGAATTTAAATTATTTGGGGAAATCGATTATGTTGTTATTGGAAAATCAAACATAGAGATTGAACAATGCATTTAGAATGTTTTTAGAAAATAAAACCTTCTGTTTATTATTAAAAATTGGATTTTAAAATTTACAAGATAGTTATATTTTTCATGGTAAAATAGTCTGGTTGCGTCGCCTATAACTCCACTTCCATAAACTGGGTTGTCAGGAAATTTAAAAGGTTTTTGCATTTTGAAATTTTCTTATCTCTATCAAAAAATCGCAAATACCTAGATCGTAGTTTTTGAGTTATGCTTGAAACATGAGACTGCTGTTAAGTTATTTTCCCATGGCTGCTCTGAAAATAAAATAATAATAAATTGATATTTATAAATATTAATATTTTATGTATTGTTATTATAATATTAAAATATTATTTAATAATATTCTATATTATAATTTATAATATTAAAGTATTATATTTATTTATATTATTTTAAATAAAATTTGTATATTAGATTAGTGAAATTAGAATTATAAATGTATGGAAAATTATTGTTTATTTTAAAATGGCATGTTAAAGTTTAATTGAAGGAGTTAAATATTTGATTTAAAGAATGCATAATTTAAAATTTAATTGTGGAATTTAAATTCATGTGTAAAAGGTCCAATTATTAATTTGATTTAATTGGAAATATATATATATATATATATATATTTTTTTTTTGAAAAATTAATGATAAGAGATATTTTATTTTGAATTAAACAATTTGATATTCTGTAAAGAATGGAAAATATGTTAATGATTAAATATATTTAAATATATTAATTTATATTTAGTATATATATTGAACGTATATATCTATTTGAGAGAATAAATAATATTTTATCTTATTTTATTCTATTGTTTGCAAATTGGGTATTATTAGTATTCTAAAAGAAATGACTAGTATGTGTAGAAAATGTATAGAGAAAGATATTTTTTTTAATAGAAGTAATTACTTGATTTAAAAAGAAATATTTATTTTGTTAATATGATTGAAGAAAATATATATATATTTATATATATATATATATATATATATATATATATATATATCCATGAGTATTTTCAATCAGTATTTACTTTGTTTTATTTAAGTGCGTGTAATTTAGCTTTGCATGAAAAGTTTAAAAGATAAGTTTTGAATGCATGGTCAAAATCGATAAGGAAAAAGATATTTAAATATATTGAAGAATTATAAAAATATTTATATTTAAATGTTTGTTTTAATTAATGAGATTTAATTAGAAACAATATGAATGCGTAGTCAAATAGATAAGCCAAAAGATATTTTTATACAATGATGAAATTGCATGTTTTTAAATGGATAGTTGAAGAGACATAGACTCCGGATAGAAAATTGAAAAGATTGTTTGCAATAGTGTTAGGTTGCATTAGAAGTAAATTTAAGAACTAACTATATTGAAAAAGACAAATAGTTATTATGTTTTATTTAATTCCATAGAGTAATCTAGTCATTGTGAATGAAATATTAAAGAATATATGTAATTTAGTTTATTAATATATATATTTGGTGTCTATATAATATGGAGCATATATATATTAAGTGTAAAATTCATTATTGTATTTTATTTTAATGAGATGCATGCAATATATTATTGAATAGAGATTTAAAAATGGATTGATTAGTGTATATGGAAAATGGATAGAGAAACAATATGTTATTATATTAAAGTGATTGAATGTTTTAAATAGAAAATTGAATGAGATGTAAGATTTGGTTAGGAAATGAAAATAGTTTACTTACATAGATTTGTGTAAATTTAAAAGTAAATTTAGAAGTTGTTTTATTGATGAGGTAATCAATTATGTTATTTATTAATTTCTATTTAGATTAATTGAATCATTGTGATTGGATTATGAAAGAGATATGGATTTAGTATATCCAAAAGTAGTATCTTCCTCATGATTATCTTAAAAGATTTAATTCTCTATATTCAGTAAAGGGAAGTAAATTTAATTGTTTTAGATTTTCAATAATGAAAAGGGAAATAGGGGTTATGATTATTTTAGATGATCTAATTATCGTGTCTTTGACTTTGTCAACACTACCTATTGAATGAGTATGGATTTAGGAAATCCAAATATTAGATTTGATTGATGACTTGAATGCTTTTGTTGCTATGTCGTCAAATTGCATTGTTGGTTTTGAGAATTAGTGTTAGTCTTAAATTATAAGTCTTCAAGAAGAACTTAGATGATAAGGGTTGTTGAATATTTATGTCATCCAGTTGTTTTCCCTTGGGTAGTGCATGGCGTGTTTTCAGTTTTACCCATGAACGAGGATGTTTTGTACCTCTTATGAAAGGAGTGGACTATGTGTTGTTGCCTCCAAGATGTTTGGAGTGAGTTTCTATTATTTGTATCCTCCTTGTGTTGGAATGGTTATGATGCTTAGTTTGTATGCACTTGTGTTTCCCTTGGTGATTGGTTGTGAGTGTGTTGTCCATTAGAAGAGTGGCTTTTGATAGGGGTCGGAGCCCAAAGTGGTAAACCGGGTAACCTTCAGAAGTGAGTTAATTAAGTGATAATTAAATTAATGTACTTAGATGATTAGGATGCAGTTCACACTAATCAAGATAATTTAATCCTCACTCATAGACACAAGGGCTTGTTTAGACTTGGGATGAGTGAGAAGGTCTGGAATGGCAAGATCAACTATCTTGTCCTTACGAAAGGTAATTGATTCCGCATGAGTGAGTATGAGTGCCGGGATTCGATTGAGGCCACCAGGATTACCAGAGCCTATGAAGGATGCCCAGAGGAGATCTCATGACTACTATGCGATGACACTCTATCTAGGACAACTGTTGTTAATTATTTTATGTGTATGGTTCTGTGAACATACTTGATCTATTTTATGTCTGGAAGCATGTAACCTATGTCAGTGATGTAAATGTTGTACTTGAGTTGTACTGGATTGTACTTGATTATGGTTTTTGGTTGGTTATGTAGACATCCAAATTTGATCACTTCGATATGATCAAAATTGTCTATTTTATTCATCTATTTCATTAATAGTGATTAAATAATTTATTTAATCATTATTTTATTTTCTGCCTAAGGTTCCTAAAGTATTTAATTAAATAAATTAAATACTTTACCTTACCCCCTTGTCTTCTCTTCTCTAAATTAAATAAACATGACAAATTATTTAATTTAGTCATTTGGATTAAAATCAATTTTTAATTCCTTTTTTCTCTCTCCTTGTCACATTCTCCATAACCCTCTCCTAATCCGGATTAAATTAATTAATCTGTGATTAGGATGTGCACCACTTAATCAAGATTAAGTGTCACATCCTCCATAATCTCCCACTTGCCTCTAATCTCTCATTAATTACCTTAATCATGTGTTTGCACAACCTTAATTAGAATCATTAGCCACATTTGGCTTACCTTTTCTGGTCAACCTTCTCACTTACCATTTTTGGTATGGACTCCCTTCCCCATGTGAATTTTTAATTCATATTTATTCAACCAAGGTTCCCCTCTTTCCCATGTGAATTTTTAATTCACTTTTATCTTTCCAAGGTCTTCCCCATCCCCCATGCAAGATTCTAGAAGCCTTGACTTGTCACTTCACATGTGCCAAGGGCTTCTAGAACCTTGGACTTGTCACATCACCCATATGTGACAAATCTCCAGCTTTTTGGAGACACTCTCTTATCCACTAGATTCTTCCAATCATTGTGAATTTTAAATTCACTTTTATTTCTCCAAGGAATCTTCTCATCCCCCAAGATCCACCTCATCTCCACATCACTCCACCGTAGGACATCTCACCTTCCACGTGTCAAGATGTGAGGGCTTGTGAGTCCTCAACTCACCATAGCCCTTCATCTTGATCTTTGTTGGATCAATCCCAACCGTTGAATTCTCTAGAGAATTCAATTTGGCCTATAAATACCCCTTCAATTCCTTCATTTTAGGAGAATCAAGTCTTTTGCAAATAAACTCTTGCAAAATTTCCATTCAATCTCTCATTTATTTTAGCATCCATATTGCATCAATTCATCTTGCATCCACTTCATTTTCATTGCCATCCAAGGAACACACAAGACTTCAACATTAAGGGCCAACCAAGGAAGCAACAACATGAAGGTATAACAACAATTTATTTGTTTATCTTGCTTTCATATTGTTCATCTTCTTAGGTTAATCATTGAGGTACCCTATTATCTTGTTGTTTCTCTTTATTGCACTATTAGTTTTATCTAATCTCTCACACTTTAGGAAGCAACATTTTATTAGGATCATAGGTTATAACAGTATGAGTCAGTATGAGTCTGCCTTTGGTTAGAGGTAGTAGAATATTTGTCCATATTACTTTGTTACTATCTCCTAGCATGGGGGGTGGGCCTTCGGGTACCACATTGGTTGGGTGGAACATGCACCAAAACCGTTGAGTCCCCATCTATCTTCAATACTTGGTGGCGAGACATCCAGATGGACAGCTCGCGGTTCTTGTTGTAATTCCTTGTATTGTAATATTTTAACTTGTATAAGTTATTTTATCCCTCTTATGTTTATGAGGTGGAATTTTGTAATTGTAACCTTGAATACTATTGCCTCATTCTAGGAATGAGCGATGTAACTATTAGATAATGATTATGAGATTAGATTTTGGTTGATTATCTTATTATGTTATGTGATATTCTTATGATGTATGATGGTTATTTCATAAAATTCATAAGGCTATGGTTAATATAATATGTATGTGTGGGTTTAAGTAATCCTAATCTTATAGCCTTAGAGGTTGTTGTTAATTATTAAGTGAATGTGTATGTTAAATGCATTTTATAAAAAAAAATATGGTTCGCTTAAGACGTTAATTGCAACTTCCTTTAAGGTTACTTGGCGGGGCATTACAATTGACCCTCTTTTCACTCCTCCAAACTCTTCCTCGACGCTGGTATTGACCTTTCACTTCTCCAATTTGACGAGCTACAACCTGGTTTCGTTAGGTTTTAGAGTATGTTAATTATATTTAAAATTATGGCACCATTTAATAGGTTTTAGAGTATGCTAATTAAATTTAAAATTATGGCACCATTTAACTAGGTTTTAATATTCTACAATATAGTTAAGTATATATTAGCTATATTTTACATAATAAATAATATAATTATTCGGCTTATTATAATTATATATTATATTCTTTAACAAAATTATTAAATACATATAAAATTATTATAATTAATAATTAATAATAAGTATATTTTTATATAATACAAAATATAATTAATATAATATATATTTAATATAATAGTAATATTAGATTAAATTATATATAATATAATTATATTCATTATTATATAATAGTATATATAAGATTTTACCTGATATTTTAGAGGATTTTACCATTACACTACAAATGGTTTACCATTAAATGGTAGTTGAAACTTGTTTTCCAACGAACCTACCGTTAAAACAACTAAAGGATTTCTTCATTGCATTTTTGAATCTCATATATACTTGGGCTCCCATGCCTCTATTTCCATTCATGCAAAGGTTTCTTTTATAAAGCATTTTGGACATGAAATATTTAAAATAAAAAATAATTTCATTTGAAAGTCTTGACATGGCATGATTTTGAATGAAGGTTCTTCATTCAAAGGTCATGGCGACATCACCTTCAAATGAAGGTTCTTCATTCAACTAGTATTTTGTAATTTTGAAATTTTGGGATTATTTTTCGCCTCATCCCACAAGTGGGACGCACTATTGTGCAATCACTCATTAAAAAATAGATGAATGTGTGACAATAATTTAAGGTTAAAAATAAATCCATTTGAGCCTTTTATAAATGAAAGGACATTTGATGCAATCATATGCCTTGTCAAATTTTTAACTTAATAGTAAGGGCATCATGAGTAGTTTTTTGGGCCCATTCAACAATCTCTGATGCAAGGATTGAATTTTCTAGAATGTATCTACTATCAAGAAAGTCAATTTGTTTACCTGTATGACTATATCTCAAGTAATAGGTTTAATTGTGATGGCAATAATATTGAAAAAGATTTTATAATCGAGGTGTTGAGAAGCATAATTGGCCACCATCCTAGGAAAGATTCTTCATTCTCACTTTTAGGTATTAAAATTTAACAATACCTTGATTGATGAAAGAGCCCAAAGAGCCTTTCTCCATGGTATCCAAGTAAACATAGCAGTGGTCTTCTCTTATACGGTTGGACATGATTTAGAGAACTTAGCTAGGAATTATTCATTTAACCTAAGGTTTTATCATAATGCCATCATTGGAAAAGTATGATCAAATTATTCTGTTATGAAGAATTGGTCTATGTGCCTCTAGTAATCACTATAAATGTTTGTAAGGATAAAATGACTAATTGCATAAGGTAGGAGAGAATCAACTTTGAGTTCTTGAAATATTATATTCCTCTATTCATAATTTTTAAGGGTTGTGTGTGGAGGTTATCACTACCAAGAAGGGAGGAGACCTTTCCTTGCATATGTTTGTGGTGGAGGTATTAAAGAATATTTGTATGCCTCTATTTCCATTCATTAGATCTAGCTTATCCTAGCATATACTTGGGCTCCTTTTCCCCTATAAACTTTTATTTGTTTGAGTTTATGTTATGTAAGCGTAATTCCATGCTATATTGAAATATAGGAGGTGGAGGAGGCAAAAAAGAAATAACCCCTTTTTAGTTGTACCTTCAATTTTTTTCTTATTGTTTTATGTTTTCAGCAACTTTGTGGACATAAGATTTGAGGTAGGTCATACAACAAAGAATAACATGTTCCCACCAACAACCAAGATGTGGGTAGATTATGGGAGTTTCGCTAAGACCTGATGGTCCATAAAAATGTGAAAGACTAAGCTATTTTATTTTTTCTATTTTTATCTTATACCATTTTACGACATGGGGGTGCCAATTTAAGAGAAGATCTTCAAAAACTAGGCATGAAAATTGCAGGTTAAAGAGAATGGGGGTGCCAAACTTACAGTACTCATTGTCCTTTGGTTGTCGATTTTTCCTGAGTGCCCTCAACCTCATCCTTGGTGTTGGTATTGACCTTGTTTTCACTCCTCCATACTCTTCCTAGGCGCTGGTATTGACCTTGTTTTCACTCCTCCAAACTCTTTGTCGATGCTGGTATTGACCTTGTTTTAACTCAAAACTATTCCTCGATGCTGGTATTGACCTTGTTTTCAGTCCAGACTCTTCCTCGACGTTGATATTGACCTTTCACTTCTCTAATTTGATGAGCTACAACTTGGTTTCGTTAGGTTTTAGAGTATGTTAATTATATTTAAAATTATGGCGCCATTTACCAGGTTTTAGAGTATGTTAATTAGATTTAAAATTATGGCGCCATTTAGCTAGGTTTTAATATTCTACAATATAGTTAAGTATATATTAGCTATATTTTACATAATAAATAATATAATTATTCAACTTATTATAATTATATATTATATTCTTTTACAAAATTATTAAATACATATAAAATTATTATAATAAATAATTAAAAATAAGTATATTTTTATATAATACAAAATATAATTAATATAGTATATATTTAATATAATAGTAATATTAGATTAAATTATATATAATATAATTATATTTATTATTATATAATAGTATATATAGGCTTTTACCTGATATTTTAGAGGATTTTACCATTACAATACAAATGGTTTACCATTAAATGGCAGTTGAAACTTGTTTACCATTACACTACAGATTGCTATGTTGGATAAACCATTCATAACCTTCAAGTTCACCAAAAACAATACAACAGAGAGAAGAGTTGTTTGGGAGCCTTCATAAAGGGGCTCATATGCCTTCTCAAGTACAGGTAAATCATGAACATCATCAAAGTCATCTCGATCATCATGATCAACTGTGCCACTAAATGTGTCATGAATCAATGTATTTGTACCATCATCTTCAACTGTGTTTTTTGGTGCATGATCATCTTCTTCCATAGGATCATTAACTTCATCTTCTATATTCACAACTCCATGTTCCTCCGCTTGCAAAATCACATTCTTCGGACTATGATAATCCATATCATGTGCCCTAGGGCACCCCGCCTTTATAATAATGATAGACACAAATAAACCATGATCATGATCAAGTGATTTTTTTTTATATATAAAATGTTAAAATGATATAAAAATTTACAAATTCAATCAATATAAACACATATAATGAACAACTTACCAATGGACGATAATCATGCCCCCCTTCAACGTGACCATGATGCCTACAATGTTTCTCAATTGTTGTGATTAAAAGTCTTCTCATCTTTAAGCCCTTGCAATTATTGCAAGGACAATAAAATTTCCCATCACCCTTTCTTTTCAATCTAGCCCACAATCTAGCAACTGTCTCTTCATTTTGTTCTGGACTAATATTATCTGACATAATGTTTCTTTACCAAGCTTGAATATTTAGATCTTCAAAAAAATTCAAACTCACACTCCAATAATTTTTAATCATAGACAGGTAACAAAATCTAATAATTTTGATATTTTATACCAAAAAAATTCGGCATGCAACCACCCCTGCAAAAGAGAAGATAGTCTTAAGTTAATGACCCCAAAAAACACTTTAAAATGCTAATTCCAGAAATTATTAAATTTTGATTTTACTATGATTTCCAATTGTTAGACTCCTAAAATCAGGACATTGAACTTGCACAACAAAATCTGGAAATGAAATTCGGAAAAGGCACAAGTCTAAAAATGAAATCTGATGAGATGTTGCTTTAAAATATATTTTTCAAACCTAGAAGTACAAATCTGACTTCACAAATGAATTCTGGAAATAAAATAGCATGGCATAATAAAGAGTTTCATTTGAAGTGGACCACCCTATTCTATGCCTTGATAAAGTTAAAAGACCTATGAATTTTATCTCCAATATAGCCTGCATAGTCATCAGTCTTATTCACATCCCTACTTTGGATATTAATAGGCAACACCATTAGATGCCCTCCTTGAAAGTTCAATCCATTAAGGGAATAATGAAAGGGTCTTCCTTAATGATTACATCCACCCGACAAAAAATAGTGTATAGCTAAATAAGGATGATATCATTTTGAAAGGCTAAAATGATTGCTGAGACCGATCCTAACATATTTATGTTGAATACAATACATACAAACAATCTTGTATAGACCTTCACTTCCACACTCTCAACAAAATTGTTTTGTAAGGACAACACTTCATTTTCCTAGTTTTGTAGGTTAAGCTAAATCTTGTTCTCACAAGCAACTTCAAATGTCTCGTACACTTCCATCTACTTATGAATCAAGCCTCTATCTAAATTGATTTCACCATTACAGTAGTGCTTCAAAATATCATAGGGCCATCCTCTAGTTTTATATGTCAAATCTATTGCCATTTGTATTGAATTTTCTTCCATCCATGTAATTCAGGTCTTTGGTCAGAATGTTTATTCTAGAATCCATATACAACTTCCTCCCTCCTATTGACATAGAATCAGTATGGAATACTATCTTGACTTTTAAGCTGAATATTAAAAATTGGTTAGAGCTTATACTATGCAAAGGAAAATAAGAATAAACCGTAACCTTATCAGCAATTGAAATAGATAAGGGGTCACTCTATTCCACACATATTCACATAGACAATGAACATGATATTTGGGGTTCCTACTCTTACTATTTTTCTATTTATTTATATAATAATAAGGTTACACTACAATATTTTTGTTCTCTTTTTATCTGCTCTAACTCCTATTTCCTCTGATACATTCAATCATACTAGTATTGTGCTTCCTGTAAGAACATTATATTATGGCTGAATGAAAACAATGTTCAATGCCATGAGGCCCAAATGATATTCATGCATTGGTCTTGAAATGCCATCAAACTAAGACTAGTCATTGTTATATAGTATCAAAGTTTCATTGATACTATTGGTTAGTATGATTTCTCATGTGAATTGATTAAAGATTGATAACCTATATATTCATAGGGTCCAATCATTATGTTTGAAGTGTATTGGCCAGTTTACTATCCAATGCTATTTGCAAAATAAAATATGAAATAGTGATCTTTTCTATCTAGTAATTGCAACAACCAACTCACAACTAACTCTATTCTCTTTAAATATTTGCTTCTTCTCTTTCATGGAAAAGAATTACAAATCCAAAGTTTTATTGTGGGCTAAGAGACTTATAAGTTGATATGTATATATTCATGTAATGATCTTTTAAATCTTTATTTTAATTGTTTGGTTGCTGATGATTGTAGGTTGATTTATTTTCAAATAAATGTGCAGATTTAATATTACAGATTGAAGGTATTTCTCAGAATATTTTATTATATTTGCAGATTTTATTATGTTTGTAGATTATAAAGAGAAGGAATATACTATTCCCAAATTTCTTGCTTAAAAAGATTGAAATACACACTTTTTTTTTATTATTAATATAACCTAGTTTAGGTCCAGGAACTGTGAAAACCCAAGGAAGCCAAGGATGCCAAATTCAACATCAAGGAATGGAGGCCAAAGAGTCAACAAGAAGAAGCGGACTAAAGCCACGCACAGATAAAAAATAGATAAAGAGGGAGAGACCAACACGGGCCAAGCATGTGCCACCCGAGGCCACTCAAGGGGCATCTTGACATTTGATGGGATGAGTAGCTTGGGGTTCCCAGCTCAGGAAGCCATGAATATCATCTTGGAGGAGCTTGATCAACGGGAAGGGGAAGTTGCTCCACCACTGAGAAGTCTAAACACCTTTATCTCTGTCCAACCACGTACCAAGATTTTCTAACCAGTCTACAACACGATTGCCTTCCCTCCTAATATGAGAAACTTTCAACAACTCCAAATCTTTTACTGCCCAGCTTGCCCTTTGCATTATTGCATTCACTCTCCAATTCACCAGATTCCCCCCTCGCCCCCCAAGAGTGTTGATGATCAGTTTTGAGTCTCCTTCAACCCACAACTTCTTCCACCCCTTCTCTCTGGAAATCATAACCCACCACATCAGAGCATAGGCCTCAGCTTTATTGTTTGAGTCCACCCCTAAGTCAAGAGAAAAGGCACCAACAGGTTGTCTGTGACCATCCCTGAATATCCCACCCCCCAGCTTTGCTAGGGTTGGATTTAGCCGCACCATCAAAATTGAATTTGATCCAACCAATCTCAGGGGGGGCCCAAACCACTAAGCTCGAACCAGGGGTAGGGCCAAGCACAGGAGCAAAGAGCCAATGGAAGTGGGGCCAGACATCCCCCCAAGCCTTCTCGCTAGCATTGATCACTCTTCTTTGAATTTTTTGGATTTCCCCGACTTCAGATAGGGCACTTTCCACCTTATCCCAAACACGCTCCACAACTCTACTTTTGTCTTGAAAAATTCTCTGATTGTGCTCAATCCAAATGTTCCACACAATAGTAGCTGGAGCAACCTTCCAAATTAGCTTAAGACCTGGGCTGTGAATCTGTGCCTTCCACCCCTCTAAAAGTCTCGGGATGCTCTTGGGGAGAACCCAAGCAAGCATCCATCTGCTCATAAAAGTATTCCACAACTGGTTGGTGAAGCTATAATGGAGGAATAGATGATCATTACTTTCTTCCTCAACATTACACATGATGCATTTAGATGGCCCCACCCATCCAAAAAGCCTAAGCCTGTCCCACGTGAGAACCCTGCGCCTTCCAACAATCCAAAGAAAGGAGTTCAACTTGGGAATGTTATGCCTATACCACCCACCATTGGATGCCCAAACCTCCTTCTCGATGTTGCAAAAAAATTCTCTGTAAACATCCTTAACCGAGACTTGACAACTACCTCTGTGACCCCAAACTAGCCTATCCTCACCTCTGCGGCCTAATAAAGGTCATTTCTCAATTTCACCCTGTATCTCCGAGCACACCTTGTTCAGCTCCATGATCGGAGCCAAGAGCTTGCCCCAAGAACTAGTTGATGGTGGGCCCACCATATAGTCTCAAGCTTTGACTCCTATGTTATCTTCAAAATGGATGATCATAGGCCTGTACCTGGGAATGTCTTCCAAGGCTTCGGAGTCCGACCACCTATCCCTCCAAAACTTGATTTTACTTCTGTCCCCAAGGCACCACCTCAGCCCTGGGAGAATCAACTTTCTGTAGTGGCACAAAAAACTCCAAATGCTAGAGCCCGTAGGCATATCTAACTCCTTGTCAAATAGCAGATCAACATTATTTTGGGGGTATTTGGCCTGTAGCACCTTGCTCCATAATTTCCCTTTTTCTTCATAAATTCTCCAAACAATCTTAGCACCCAAAGCCAGATTCATCTGAAGGCACTTTCTGATGCCCAAACCACCACTTTCGATGGGTTTGCACACATCATCCCACTTTACCAAATTGTATTTGAAACTTTCGCTGTAACCTTTCCAAAGAAATATCCTCTTCATGTCCTCAATTACCTTGGCCACTGTATGAGGTATTTGGAATACAGACATCGTGTAAACTGGAACAACAAACATGGCAACTTTGATGAGCATTACTCTGCTGAAAAGAGACAACCAATGCCCTTTCCAAGACTCCAACTTACCATTGATTCTACTGATGATACCACTCCACTCATTCAAGGAAACCTTTCCAGCCAACAAGGGCAGGCCAAGATAATTGCTCAAAAGTTTGTTGATCTCATATCCCAAAATCCTTTGGATCTCCAAACTTTCCATATTGTGTGGCTTGAGGAAGAAAATACGGGACTTGGACTCATTCACCTTTTTCCCTGAGGCCTTTTCAAATTGCAACACCATCCTCTTGAAGGCTCGAGCCTCTCTACTAGAAGCTTCACCAAATAAGAGTGTATCGTCAACAAATTGTAAATGTGAGATGTTGCTCACCCCACCAGAAACTTGCAACTCCTTAATTTCACCACTTCTGACCCTAATTTGGATGCTTCTACTAAGGACCTCTGCTAAGATTAGGAAAAGAAAAGGGGACAGGGGATCCCCCTGGTGGAGCTCCCTACTGGCACTGAAAAAATCAGTCGGAGCACCATTGATTAGGACAGAAAAAGTGGAGGCGGAAATACAACTATAAACCCA